>JAQIUQ010006328.1:0-10084 GCA_030378365.1 Hybognathus amarus
AAGGGACACTGTGTGGGATCTACCCCCATCTAGTGGTTAAAAAGTGTTTTGCATTCAAACGAATTTTGCTCTCCAGCGCTCTCGCTTTTTCAAGTGCGTACTGCATCTACGGTTGCCGTCATGTACCAAAAAAGCTATGACAGGATGTCTTGTAGTAACACTTCATCGAGTTTCTCTCCGGATGAACAGGTTTGTAATTAAAAAATAAAAAAAACAGCAACAAACAAATGAATGTTACAGTATTAGTTGCTGACACTGAAAAACATGTTCTGTTGTAATTAGTAAGTAATGCCGACTTTATTCGTTATATTTTCTGACTTACGTGATTGTTAGATATCATTATCGGATGATTCAAAAGTAGGGAGAGGAAGAGGAAGAGGGAGAGGTAGAGGACAGAGAGGCAGTGGATCAGTGGGATCTAGGCGAGGAGATGGACGACGAGGAGCGCCGAGTGTCAACACAAACGACGTAGAAGATACCCGGCAGCTACAAGAGACGATCAAAGTAGGATTGACCCTCTCCAATGTTCACAAATGAAACTATAGCCATAGGCTACATACAAAATTACTGTATGCGTTCTGCATTATTCGATGCGGTCACAGTATAAATGATAAATAACATAAAATGTCAGAAAACTAAAATCTTGAAATAGCCTTAGGTGTGCAAACAATGCAAAAACAATCATTATCTCTAATATTCTTAATGAATTTATAGGTTATAAAGTGTAAACTTACAAACCTTGATTTTAGCACCTTCACATTGGCAGCTATTGAGTAAGTAACGTTACTCAGCTGCTATTAATCAAAGAGTTTGTTTAACTTTAACTATAAATGTTATACTGTCTATATAATAAAATACACAACCAGGCAATGACAAAAAATTAAGTAAGACTGTAACATTAACTTACATGTCGATGTAGGAGAAAGCAGGCAACTTCAGCGTCTCTTTTGAAATCTTTCTGCTGCATTAGCTCTTTCCACCTTGAAAACGCTAACTTATCCCGACATTTACTCTGTTTTTTTGCAATCTCCGGTCATGTTTTCTTTTTCTTTCAAGGTCTGGCCTTTTTTTGCGACGAGGTCTTCTCCTGTGGCCCGGCGTATGTATGGTCTGCCATTAACGTTACAAATAATAGAGAAATAAAAAAACATAGGAGTGCAACGCACTGAACTAAACTTGCCGCGAATGCGCCTCAATGCTCTCCTCCTCCGTTTCTGATGCTTTCAGTCACGTGACGCTGAGCTCTGAGTCTGACGCAAACGCGTCTGTGGAAACGCGTTGGCTGGTGGTACTTTTTGACACCTCTCTGCTATTATAGTTTTTCAAGATGGCGGAAGTCACTGGAAGCCTTCGTGAACCTACCCCATGATAATTAAGAGTAATAAATTCTTCATTTACGGGGATAAGTCAGATAATTTGCAGAGGTATTTGTACACCATTAAGGACATATTTATGAATAAAAATATTGATTTCAGATAATAAAATACCTACAGGACTACACAGTGTCCTTTTAAGCTGGGGAATTTTGGAAATATTCACTTAGAACATTGGATGTTGCACGTGGCATTTTTCTGTAAAATAAGCTTGTAAGAATACTAATGCAATGCAAGAGCTTGTAAGAAATAAGAATACTAATGCAATGGCATGAACAGATACATAAATAATAAGACTAGCTAAACAACTGGAATGATCTTGAAAACATACTGCAAGATGCAGGGAAAAACAGACACATGAGGTAGGTAGCATCTGCCTTATGTGGTAAATAAAGTTACGCTAGCTTATTTAGCATCTAACTTATCAGCATTGCTACTAGATGAATTAGATTAAACGAGTGAACGAGCGCCGAAGTCACTCGTCATCATCCTACTTCACTCATCGGATTGTGATTGAGGAATGGCATGGATATTTAAGTGTATTTGAATGGCATCTGTTTGTTTTAGTCAAGATTATGCTAAAATATACTTTCCTCAACTATATTTAAGTTCCCTATGAAGAGCCAACCCTCAACTTTGAAAATTCCCACTTTATTCCCGTTTATTCCCATAAATTTCTGTTAATTCCAATTAATTCCCATGGAAAGTTTCCATCTTTGAAAATTCCCAGAATATTTGCAACCCTAGCGACAGTACAACATACACTATTAATTAAAAATGTGGGTGTTTCATTAATAATATTGTTATTAGTGTTTTTGTTGTTGTTATTTATAATTGCTCAGTCTTTTAGTCGCCGTCTTTCCTCTTCCACCTGCACCGTATGCAATGTGGGCCTATCCTACTCTCCACCTTCTGTGGGCCAGCATCTTCTAAGGTCCTTTTTAGGGGGCTTTCCTCTAAGGCCTCTCGCTAGCTCTCCCTCTCTGCCGTGCGCGTGGTATGTGGTTTAGAGCACAATCTCTGTTCTCGCTTGTGCGCTCTAGATTTGAACTAATTTGCGGCATAACTGGTCGATCACAAGTAGGCTCAACAGTTAGATATATCAGATAAACTTATCTTCCAGGCATTTGACCAACCAGGTGGACACTTCAGCACAGGCCCGGCTCCAGATATGAGATGAAAGGTGGGCCAAGTGATATTCCAGGTGGGCCAGTCAGAGGGGGGGGGGGGTGGGATAATACTTTAGTCTCACATGTATGTTGACATAATTTTAATATCATACATTTAAGGCATGTTTGTTTGTTATTGGTGTGTTTGTTTTTTTCTTCATTTTTAAAGGTGCATTGCGCAACATTTTATGTTAAAATTAGCCGTTTTCTAACCCATACATGCTGAAACAATCGCCTGGTGGGCTGAATGAGCCCTTCTCTGATCACTGCGATCGCCTCTATAATCCTGTACAGTGAAATATATAAGAGGGATTCGGGCTCGAATCTGAGCCTGGGTGTGACGTCATGCGCGTTCACGCTCGCCTGGCTATGTGCCTGCAGGATAGTGTATTCGCCGCCGTTCTCCGTATCAGAGAAACAACTCGAGCGACGCAACTTTAGTCAACTTTCCCAAAAGTAGAAGATGGATTCAAAGGGGCTGTTTAGTCTACATCTGGTCACTTCATGTGTTTTCTGTGATCGGATAACTTATTGAATCGTGAAAGACCAGGTTGAATCCAGACGGATTTGAATCCGACAGCTCAAACCATTAAGGACGTGGTCTGGGCCGTATTCCAGACGAAACTGGACAAGTGTAAATGCATCTGGTTGTTGAAAACAGGCTATGTCATGTTGTTTTAGTCATATATGACGACGTGCATCAGATGAGCAGGCGAGTGTATTTATAAGCCACGCGCGCAATCTATCGCAAATGAAAGTGAAAGTAAGACGCATACGATTAACACTAAGTTACCTTCTACCTCCACTGTCTTCATTAAAAGTAGCCTTAAGAAATGAAATGATCTCATACCAGAGCTTTTACCGCTCTCTCTTATTGCTGTCTTTGCTGATTTTGAAATAGCCGAAGCCGATGATCAATAAATGCAGCTCATCTGTTGCTTTCGGTGCACGTGCACTTCATGAAATCTGTATATAACGCGGGAATTGAATATCAGATTAATATCCGTTTTGCAAAAACACATTTATGTGACCAGGTAATGGAATCGTTTTGATAAATCAGATAGATCTGAGAAAACGCATTGTGACCAGGTGTAAAAACAGCCCCAAAGAGACCGGCTTATAGTTCATTACAAACCCCAACGCAAACTCCCACGTAAGGCAAAGAAAATACAACTTCTGTCTGTCCAGTGCCAGGCGTCGGAATAAGACTAGAGTCAACATCGGGAAGGCTTTCAACAAACGGAGAGATCTCGGGCGGTCTGCTCTAGGGCTCAAACGTGTTTTCATGAACGTGTTTCCATAATAATACAATCATAAGTGGATACACATAAAACAGTTCAACATGGAGATCGACTGGAAACAAAAGCCTAAGTTTTCTATTAAACGTTACCCCTGTTTTCCCCTCACACACACATAGGCCTACATAAGTGTGTAATTTTCTCAAATGCCTTTCCTTTCATATATTTTAAATGACTTGCAGATTTATAACTGTATTACCTCATTATGACTGTAACAAAAGATGTGTGCCTGATTCTCCTTTGGTTATGAACAGCTCAGTACGAACGTGCGTGTATTCCGTGTATATGTCTACTCTATAAAGTCTATGGTATTCCATGAGCGCGCACGCAGTTTCATTTGTCACCAGAGGGGGCGTAGTTCTGCAAAAACTCAGAGACTTGCGTTATGCTCCTTTAATATTTTTTTTACATTTTTTTTACATATTTTGGAACTATTTAGTAACTTTATATATATATATATAAAGAGAGAGAGAGAGAGATAAACATGTTTAACATGTTTATTTTACATTCTCTCTTTTTTGCATTTGTAATATTGTTTGACCCCTTAATAGATCTTGTATCAATTAAATACCTAGATTTGATTAAAAAAGGGCAGGTATTTTAAAATAACCTTTTACATCAACTAAAACAAACTTTTGACAAACTAAAAATGTTAATTTTATCTGAAATTCAGTTTTTCTTAAGAATTATCCTCACGTCTGTTAATATAGTATAACTTTTCAGATTTTTGGCCATTGTTATTATTTACATTTTTATTTTTATAATCCTATGTAGGCCTATATTTAGAATCTGGTTTTTGCCGCAAATGGATGAGGTGGTAACGTTAGCTGTGTCCTGGATACAAGTGGTTTTCTTTTGTCCTTTCGGAACAAGAAATCTGTGCATGTTGTGTTTTATTAGGCTACTAGAGTGTGGTAATCAAGTTCACTAATGTTAATAATTATTCTAATAAAGTTCATTGGCTGTTACTGTCATTATATTGCTTCATAATTCAGCATGTCCGTTTACCTCAAAGGTTGTGGAGTGAATGAGCTGAGTCTGTCTCGGAGGAAAAAAAGGAGGGGGTTGGGTAGAAAATAGAAAATAACGTATCTCGAGCTGAATTGAATATCGCACCAATTTTGTGATTGGCTGTTATGTGGGACCAGGGTGGGCCAAGCTTCTGATTGGGTGGGCCAGGCCCACCCTGGCCCCCCCCGTGGAGCCGGGCCTGCTTCAGCATGAGAAATAGGGGGTGTGGCGAGTGAGCGCGTGAAACAAATCAAATGGGTGTGTCTCACGGCCAATGCGTGAGAGTTGGCAGCTCTGGACTATGCAATACATTTTAATTTATTTTGTGCTAATAAAATGATTAAGCCTATTTGGAGAGAGTTTATAATGTGACAATATTTTCAGTCATCGTGTGATAATGAAAATATGTTTAGGGCTAAACTACTTGTTCTGAGCAGGTGTTGTCAGTGAACAGGCTGTATGTTGGCTAAGTTACAGACACTCATGGGAAAACTGATGCTAATTATCTGGGAAACATTCTCTAACAGTTGTCAAGTGAGAGCGGCATGGCCAGAGAAATTTTGGGCGCTGGGGCATATTAAATATAAGAGTTTTTCCATGTGAGAAATACCTGACTGATCTCATGAAATTGCGTGTGTATGACACGCCAATTCCTGATTTCCATTTTTGGCGTGCTATCATTACGCATAATCGCTGTTCAGCCTGTTTATGAACGCCGTAGACTTAACGTTATTACTGCCTCGTTTTGCTCGGGTCATTTAACGGCGTGTACGTACGCGGAATCACTTCGGACATTAATGGCGTAGGCATACACACAGCGGATAGCTCAAAATGCAGTATAGATAACACGCCACTTGACTTGAAAGTGGCGTGTATGTGTTGGGGAGTAGTTAACTACAAGTAGCGTAGCTACTAACTTAACTGACATTTTTCAGTAGCTTGTTTTTTGCCATTACCGCCACCTGTTGTTTAATCACGCATCTTGCGGCTAAGGGTTCACTGTACAGAAGTGGGTTGACACACCCATATTATGATTATATAGCAAGAGCAGACAGGCAGATTTGGAGGATGGAGAAACAACTAACGTTAATTACCCATGGCCTTATTTGTCCAAGTTCAATCAGTATTTTTGAGAAAATGTTCTACAGTGCCAATTTACGTTGGATGTATATTTCGTTCTTGCAATGTTGTAGACTATTTGTTGCACTTTTGACAAACAGTCAGAGATATTTTAGTGTTGTGTGTAATAAAACACTACTCATTGAAATCCTAATTGCATTGCCTTGTTTTAAACACACATTCCTCACACTTATTCAGTTATTTATAATATACGTTGTTCAAAAAGCAAAAGTAGTTTCAATGTAGCTAGCTACTTTTTGATTGTAACTTGTAGTGTAGCTAACTACTTTTCTAAACGGGAGCTCTGACTGTAGTTAAACTACTTTAACTTACGAGTAGCTTGTAGCTTGTCAAACTACAGTTTCAGAGAAGCTTCCCTGACACTGCAGTGTTTACGCAAAAGTCATGATGTCATGTTGGAAATACAATGTGTGGCGAGAGTGCGTGCCAAAAGACTAAAATGAGTGACTGTCACACTCAGTGAGTGACACTTGAGAGGCCTGATGTGAAATAAGATAGCATTGCCATAGTCGATGGTGAATATTAGGACATAGCATCTGACCACTGCATTGTGCAATTAGACCCTTCAGAAACAAGGATTCCATTGAAACTGTAATAATTTAGGGTATTCACTCTTACGCGCAATACGTACGTTTTGATACACGTTCACGCAACAATGATGGACTTTTTCCCATGCGTTTTCACGTACAGACGACAATGTTGTTGTAGTTAGTGATGTCACTTTGTAAAGAAACACTATGAGCCTATAGACTGAACACCTAATACGCATGCAGCATTATATTACCGTTTTTGTAGTTTACTCAAGGATGATTACGGTATAGTAAAAACGTGCACTTTGAATCCCGTTTTCAAAAGTTTGCGTTTTCAGGCCCCAAAACTCTGTTGTCGTGTAAATGAACGGCCAAAACACATGGGTTACCTGATGAGGGGGGCCCAATAAGGTCCAATGCTGGGTGCGACCAACTGAGAAATTTGGTAGCATCAGTTCAACCAGTGGAAAAGTTAGTCCTGTGTGCTGCACTCTTTTCCTTTGAATAAAAGACATCAATAGGTAACTGCAGAGGTTATGAAGCTGGCATAAGAGCATGTCTTCCTGACACTTTTCTGCAGCATCTGCATAATGAGATAATGTAAATGCAAACATTGCTCTTATGCCAGTGTGTGTGACCCACTTTGCAATGAAAATGTGTGGAAGGGAAAAACTTGCAAAATCAACATGTGCCTGTTCATGTTTGCATGGAAATGAGACATTAGGGCTGTAAAAATGTGTTTAAAGGTTTCAAACCCTAAATTATTCAATAGTATTTCTTTTTAAAATGTTTTATTAAGACACCATTTTAAATAGTTTTCGCAGTCATTTGTTCGGACAGTTGCGACTCCTGACATTTTGGGGTTTAAGATAACAAAACATAAAATAGTTTGCATTATTTGAATGCACTAAAAATTAATTCAAACTAAATAGGTTTTATAGAAAAAAGTGATGTCATTGACTGATAAAACCCGCAGGCCATATATTTCTTAAATCGCGATTAATCGCAATTAATCACACATGTTTATCTATTCTAAATATCTCTTGATTTATTTTTGTCCCATTATGTTTTTTTCTCATTTTAATGCTTTTATCAACATGGAAAAGTGGATCGGCTTGCTTTGTGTTTTTTATTGAAAACAACATTGGCATATACTGTGTTCAAATTCACACTAGAATTCTCACTTGGAGCAAATAATCTCTCACACAATGTAACACTGTCCATCAATAAATGGGTGAAAGAAATACTGACGAGGTCCTGAAATTGACGAGGAGTGGAGAAGTTCGCATCCGCTGTGTGTGTGCTTGGCCATCATCAAGCGGTATTTTCAGATCTGGACGTGCTGCGATGATGATAGTTCAGTTCAGAACGACAAAACACACAGATCACTTTGGTCTCGTCAATGGAACCTTTTGGCAACTTTTTAAAAGTAAACTTTCCATTCAGAATCTTATTGGCGTCCATTTCGGTGTCTGCGCTCGTCATCCACTCAAAACGTAACGTTAACCAACTATTTGGCCGGCTTGGAAGCCCAAACGAATGTGTGCGGCGTGCCTGTTCTTTTGTTTACGGTTTAGATCCACATGTGCTTTGGTTGACGAAGCAACAAAACGTCCTCGTGCGGCGCAAGCCATTGAAATGAATGACAGAAAAAGCATGTGAAAGAAAACTACAAAGTTTGCTAGGCCAAAAAGACTTAATTGCGCAATAAAAAAATTAACACTGTTAAAATGGGTTTAATAATTAATTAATAATGCGTTTAACTGTTAAAATGGGTTTAATAATTAATTAATAATGTGTTTAACTGACAGCCCTAGTTTTAATACATCTTGCAGCCTTAGATAATG
The DNA here is from genome assembly GCA_030378365.1 of Hybognathus amarus. Classification (NCBI taxonomy): domain Eukaryota; kingdom Metazoa; phylum Chordata; class Actinopteri; order Cypriniformes; family Leuciscidae; genus Hybognathus; species Hybognathus amarus. The sequence goes on from JAQIUQ010006328.1 coordinate 8,369, forward strand.
GTTATATATAATGCTGTTCATAGATTCTCGTCCGGTATTTTGTTGGTTACTCAACTGGTTAAATTGCAATGGAGGATTTTTTTTAAATCAGGCATTTAAATTTAATCGAGGAATTAATTGTGACAGCCCTGTTAGAACTTAGCCTATATTTTGATAAAGACAAATATTTGCTAAGGGTGCTTCTATCATTTACCTACTTTTTTCCTAAAATCATAAATTCATAAATGCAAAGCATAAACCGGCTAGATTTTTTAGTGAAGGAGGAAATATATCGCAAACTCACTCTTTCTATACCCAAGAAATGATAAAAAAGTGTTCTTATCTCATGTAAAAGTGTCATAGTCAAAATGCTAAATTCTCAGTCAGATATGTGAATGATTATGTTTTGATATCACTACTGGGAAATAAACTGATTTAATAATAAAGTCTTGTAAATGTGGTTTACTTGTGTTGCCAAAGTTACACCAAATGCTGTGACCATCAGATTCTGTGAGCAAAGAGGATGCTGTTGTCACTGTGCTGCTTGATCTTGAATACATCACACAAACAGCATCAATTCAGACTATAAGCCACTGAAGATGAAATCTGTGTTTTTGTTTTGAAATGCTGGTTATTTACATCATAAAATGTTATTTGCATGTAAACCAGGACAGAGGCTTATTTCAATTAGGGATGTGCACGAATATTTCAAATTTTCAATATTCGATTTGTAATTATTATTCAAAAAATAAAATACTATTCGAATTTTGAATACGTTGCTTTGCTGGCCGGAAATGCAGTAAGTCCATGATAAATCCTAAGAACTAACTCGCAGTTACAATTAAATGCACTGGATGGCGCTGTGGAGTGTGTTAACAAGTTGTCTGTATTTGATCACATAATGTTGTCGTCTGCCTCGTGAAGTTTGGAATTAACGTTACTTGAAAAGGATCTTACTAAAGTTAAACGGAATTACTTTTGATCAAATTAATTAATTAATCTGAGTTATGATATCATCACCATGAGAAATCACATGAAATCCAAACAGTGGAATGAGGAAAGATAGCTGTCCATCATTGCATCACAACTGCAGGTAAGCGCAGCTGGACCCCACGTGATCAAAGATGTTAACTTATCTAATAGCAAAATGATTTTGAGACACACTTATTTTAAGTTTCGTTAAGGGAGACTGGTTTAAGAACAGAAAATGCAAAGTGCTGTTAGAAACACCGTCTCTTTGTGTCTCTGAAACGTCTGTCAGCGCAGCGTCTTTCTCTAGCTTCGAGCATAAAGTGCAGGCGGCGCCCCTGCATGTAACGTTAGATATTATTGTTTTTCTCAACATAAACGTGAAACATTATAAACACGATAATCAGTCATTTGCTGACTCGTGTGTATACGTTCTGTACGATATCTGACGCAATCTGCTTTATTAGGGTTTTTTTCGCTCGCGCTGCTTGAGCATGCTTTTAATAATGCTTTTTTATATATATTTTTTGTTTACACATAGGCTTACTGTTTAATGTTTTCAACTAAAAGAAAACTTTAATTACTATTGTAAGCTTGTTGTATATTGCCTAATTGTAAGCTTGTCCAGAAATGATGAGAAAAACGTAAAAAAACCCTTAAAAATAACGTCTTTTTTGTTAAACATAATTTAAATAAACAATATTCGAATATTCGATTTTTATGAGCCCGAATATTCGAATGCAATATTTTTGAAAAATGCCCATCCTA
>JAQIUQ010006331.1:0-132048 GCA_030378365.1 Hybognathus amarus
AACAGAAAAAAGTGTGTGTAGAGAGTGAGTGTGTGAGAGTGTGTGTGTTACCTGTATACCAGTGTGAGCACAGGCCAGTTTGGTGAACTCAATGCAGCGTCCATCATTACGACATTTTATAAACACATTTCCCTGTGACAAATGATACACAATTAATGTGCAGAAAAACACATCTCACGGACTAACACGTCGTTGTTATCGGAGAATGTGTTCACACTGCCATTTTTAAGAACCTAAGATACAAAAAATGCTTTTATGACATATAATCTGTGTAAAGAGTGAACACTTACAGTACTTAAAGAGCCCATGACAAACACACACTCTCTCTCTCTCACACACACTCTCTCCCTCACACACACACTCTCTGACCCGTTCTCAGAGGCCGTCTGACGAGGTATTGTTTGTCACTTCCAGCGCTGGCCTTGGACAGACAAGTGACGGAGGCTGTGTGTCCAAACAGCAGAGCGCGGGGGATCTGATCTAAACACACACAAACACTCACGTCAGATAACACTCAGCGTTTAGTAGAGCTGTACGGGCTCTTACACTTCCTGAGATAGACAACTAAACTAAACATCCTTTATCTCAAGGTTCTGACAAAATGTTAATAGATGCTGTCTGATTTAAAAAATATTTAATCAATTTTACTTAACTTGATCTGTTTAAACAACGACTGAATGACTCAGTGTTTCTGAACGAATCTCTTGAGTGAATGATTCAATGACAGACGGCTTCAAACAGTCACTTGTTCTCCACCTGAACTGGTGTAACAATGTGATCGATACAATCTTAATTTGAAGCATAAAGTTACTTTCTAAAGCTGATTTACTCTATTTTCACTCCTCGCTACTGTAGACATCAGTGTTTATATCTGAACTATAATCTTCTATCGCAGTGCTTCTGTGATCATATGAATGATTGTAAGACAGAAATAGATGAAACTGTGTGGCTATTGAGAAGACTGTTTGTGAAGCTGTTTCTATATCTGTACCAAAATAGACAGAGGAGAATTACCCCTTCTTTACACTGCACCGTACATGTCTGCGGAGCGTTACGGCTGCGACACGGCTACCGGAGCCTGATCGCTGCCACTTAAGTCAACGCTTGTGTTTACACCAACCGTGACGCGGCACATTTCAGAGCGTCCCAGAAGCGGCTCTCCGCGGCCACTACGCTAAAGATAGGCGCCTAGTCTATTTTTGATGGATGCCGCGTCTAGTCGCAGCGAAAATACAAAATAAAGTAAAAACACTGTCAATTTTAAAATAAACACCATGCACAGACTCAGAATTGTATTGTACACCAATATATCCTTGGTAGAAACCATAGACTGTAGGTAGAAACCCAAAGATTCAAGAAAAACCACGTCATACAGGCAAATCACGGCTGGTTCTCGCATTCAGTCGCTTCCGCCTTCTAAATGCTCCTGGTGTGAAGTTGGCACCTCATGGAGGAACGGATAAAACCTTGCCGAGCAGTAATGTGCCACACACGTGTGCAGTGTAAACAAGGGGTAGGACAGAGTGTCTTAATTGAGATCACAATCTTTTAACTTGTAATTTGCGGCTGTAGCGTTTATTAATAACCCTCATGATGTTCTAAACCAGAGCGACTTTCTTTATTCTATAGAACAGAATAAAAACAGATCTTGTACAATGTTTGTAATGTAACTGATTGTAACTGCTGGTTGCCAAGGTAACATATATGCTGTGTCCACAATGTTTGTAATGTAACTGATTGTTACTGCTGGTTGCCACAGTAACAGAGTCTGAGACCTAAGTTAGTCTGGGGAAAGGTGTCTAAATTTATTGGTCTAAATTTAAGTCAGTCTTAATTTTTGTGAAACAATCTAACTTGCATTAGACTACGGTAGTCATAAGAGCAAATTATAGACTTGTCTAACACTATAGACCGGTCTAAAATCAGCGTTGCTGACGTCGGCCCAGGTTTGGAACAACACAAGGGCGAGTAATCAATGACAGAATGTCTCTTTTTGTTTGAATGATCTCATCAATGGGGAAAAAAAGACATGTATGAGTGACCTCACGGTGACCTCTCACCTCCAGCTCTGAGGTCATGTCCCAGATGCAGATCTGTCCTGTCATGGCAGCCGGTGATGATGGTGGCCAGATCGTCCATCACCAGCAGGCTGGAGATACAGTGAGTGGGAGCATTGCGGCCCCACAGAACTATGGGTAATACCAGACTGTTTCCTGACATGTTCTCTGCGAATGCTGTAAAGAAAACAGTGATCAGACACAGACAATACATCTTTCTTTCTTTCTTTCTTTCTTCTTCTTTCTATCTATACTTTATTTCTAACTTTTCTTTCTTACTAACTAATCTTTATTCATTTATTTATTTCTAACTAAATAATCTTTCTTTTTTCAAACTTTAAACTATTAAAAACTTCAAACCACTTTAAACTTCTTCAAACTTTCTGGTGCAAAATTTAACAAGCCAAGTTAAAGTTTGTCTTGACAAACTTTTTAATCTCAAAAAAAAAAAAAAAACGAACGAACGAACGAACGAAGCCCAGGTGAAAATAAAAGGCCCGGTAAAACTAAGAGTATATTTATCAAACTAAGTATATTTCAAACTAAGAGTATAATAAAATTATCTTATATTTATCTTTATCTTATAATTATCAAATTATTTTATAATACATGTAATATAATTACTTTAAAGCTCCAATATGTAAGGATTTTGTAATAAAATATCCAAAAATCACTTGCACAGTGTGATATATTTCCTGCAGTTGTGTACTTAAAATATCCCGAAAGTCTCCAAAGTTCTTTTATTTCAGAGAAATTACAATTTTAAATAAGTGGCCGTCCCGGAAAAAAATGTCGCCTGTAAATGACGCAATATCCGCGCTATCCTCGGCTACCCTCGGCTATCCTCGTTTCTGCTCGTATTGCCATAGCCATGACGTAACCATGGCGACAGACGCGGACAACTGCATAGTGAGTAACGTTTAGCGGCACCCAGTTCTTGTTTCGTTCAATCATAGACCATGGCAAGCAAGCAAACTTTGGGAAAAACAAGGAGAACTAGAATGAGGATCAATATCAGCGTGATGTTTCTGAGATGCCGAGAGCTAGCGTCCGAGACTAACTTCCACTCGACAGAGAGCTAGCGTCCGTGACTAATTTGGACTTGACAGAACTTCAAGAGTCACGACTTTACAGCTTTATTAGACAGGTGAGCAAAAGTACATAAAACAAATCAATGTTATAACGTTAGCTTGACATGATGAAATGTTAGAATATGGTCAGTATGTTATTCTTATGTTGATCTAGCTGCTAGTTTCGTATAGCAGACGAATTACAGTAACACGTAGAATAACATTATAACTTTCAACACACATTTAAATGCTGTTTAGTGCGATAGTGTAACATTATACCAAGTGGAACAGCGCTGCGTTTCCTTCACAAGATTAATTAATCTAATAAACTGACCTGTGTGAGTAATCCAGCACTTGCGTGTAGTTCAATAGGATGAAATTTCCTTATTCCTTTATATCCGCGGAACTTGCGTGTGATATATGTATCTTATTAGCAATCGCGACCTGCTTCATAGCACTATAATGTTAAAAAACATGAGTGTTTTCACTAATCCTTAAACATTATTAGATCCATCAGCTTGACAGCAAGTCCCATCATTCAGCTCGTTAATGCGTCACACACATTCGCCTTTGTTATTGTTGGAATCGGCGCCCTCTTGTGGACACTAAAGTTACATATTGGAGCTTTAACAAAAAACTTAATAAACAACATCATTTAACAACTATTTTTTACAAATTTTAAAAAGATATATCAATTTCATAAACTCTTTCAGTTAATAAAAGAGATAATTTAAAGCAGGATAATCCAGAATAGGCTTTAGTCAATAAATTCTTCCAAAAATTACATTGTTTCCAATAAATTATAGCAGGAACAGTTTTATTCAGACATTTAATTAAGGACATTTTTAAAAAGAAATAGCAGATTGTCTGTCAAATATCAAACTGAAAGCTGTCTTTGTAAAATGTTGTAAAGAAAATATTGTTAAATGATTGCATCCAATAATTTTTAGTTATGAAGTTTTATTCTTAAAAGAATTATATTTTAGTTTTTGGGGAGGTTCTATTTATCAAAGAATCCTGAATTTTTTTTATCACATTTCCACATAAATCTGAAGCAGCCCAACTGTTCTCAACACTGATGATAATCATAAATGTTTCTTGAGCATCAAATAATCATATTAGAATGATTTCTGAAGGATCATGTAATTTGTTATTGTTTTATACATGGTTTATAAGTGTTATTTTTGATCAAGTAAGCCTTGGTGAATTCTTTCAACATGAAGAAAACATGAAAAAATCTTGCACTACACAGAATTTGAGCATGCATTTTTTCTTAAACCAATGGAAAAATGTTTCATTTCCAATGGGTTTCTGATATTTATGATATCATGCAATAACTTATTTATGACACTCAATGGATTTGTTTGGACTGGAGAAGCATACTAGCATACTATTCATACTTACTATTTCTCCACAGCATGAACATAACGTCAGTATATAGAAATACTATAGAGTAAAAGATACAGAGCATGTTTCCAAGTAGAGCAAACGAACAGATCATTAGAGTTTCACAGGATTCAGTCATAATTGACAAACATCACAGATTAACCTCAAACTGACATTAAAATCAATATCCATCATCCCTTAAACAGTTGCCAAGTTCACATGAATGATGATGGGTTCGACAGACAATAACATCTGACCTCTATGTGATATTAAACTGGGAGCACAATTGTAGATTGAACTGGTAATTAAAATCACACCAGAATAAAATCGAAGCAGAATCCAGACACAGTGTGCTTGTTATGTAACGTTATGCTACTGAACACTTAACTAAGTGCTAGTCCAATAAACATGACAAACAAGCTTTTACCATTCACCATGGTTGCTAGTTTCTGCTTTCACTATGGAAATGAAAGCAGATTTACTCAGATATACATAACTGTAACACAAGATCATTTGTTTAAGCAATATTTAAAAGACAAGAAACGGCTTTATAAAACATTTCAAAATTAAATTACAGCATTGGTCAATGAACCCAGATTTACTTCTTGACTTCTGTCCAATATTGCAATATATATAATGCAGATCATTAAAAATTTTCTAAACATTAATGAATTAAAACACACACCACACACACACATGTATATAAAACTGACTCGCTTTACCTGACATGCTTGTGTCTCTTCAAATTGAACCTGAACCGCAAAACTACGTGATTTAATTTTCACTACATGAACCAACTTCATCCTGAAATTATTCCTCTGCCGATTTAGAAAGAATAATGTGTTTTTCCTGCGTCGCTCTTGGTCTGTCTGACACACACTCACAACAGCAGACGAATCAAACCAAACCCTCTCAAAGTAATCAATGAACGGCACAACACAACCAATGAATTCACAAGCTTTCTGATCCTTCTGAAAGTCAACAACACAACAGAACATCACTAGACTAATGTACTGAGATATCAGACAAACAGCTGATTTTAAGGTTATATTAATTTCAGCAGCAGTGTGTCTCTTCTTAAATCTGTCTAATAAACACTTTTAAGTGAAATTTGAGAAAAAATTTGACATGCCATGCAAGCATAATGTAATGCTTTTTAACATAAGACCTGTCGTACACAATAAAACCCTTTTAAAGGTGATAGCCATAATAATAAACAAAACAAACTGCTTCTAAGAGTGCAAATCCATTATAAAAAAAAACATAAAATATGACCATGTCACAGAAAAAAATGTCTGATAAGTGACATTAATATCATGGGCTGCTATGTACACAAAAGTAAACATAAACGTGTGTGTGTAGCCAATCAATGGTGGATTAGGAGACATGTTTCAAAACAATCATTACTGTTGGATATTGCTATTCTAATAAGTGGCACTGAAATGACAAGTAATAATTTGATAAAGAGTTTAAAATGAAACCTAATTTTCATATCTGTCTGCCCACTGACCATCAGCTGCGTAACGTTATATCATCCATTTATTTGAATTGGAAATCACCTGACTGTAAATTTTGAGCTGCAAATAAATGCCATACATGTTTATGCTGTTCATGTACTGTGTACAGTTTGTTTGAAGATGTATTAGTACAAAATATATGAATAGGTTTAGCTAGCTATATGTGTGTATGGTATAAATGTGTAGTGTTTGTGGACATACATATGGATTATGTTCTCTTCATTGTCTGTTAATTGTGCATATGAATGTACTGTAAATGATGTCGGTGTGTATGTTTGTGTAACGTTAGACATTTCGTGTGTATATTGACCTCTGGCCCGTTCATCAGTGTGTTTATCATCATTATTATACGGCAGCGCGTCACTATCAGTGTCCGGTTGAGTTACAGATTAAATGTCGGTGTGTGTTTTACTCACCGGAGCAGGACTTTATCGTCTCATGTTCTTAATGTCGTTTATTTTATTAAAATAACGCAGCGACGCGAGTTGATTCCGCAGCGGCTCGCTGATCAGCTGACAGGAGCACGCTCGTGCGTGATTGCGTCACGCGGTGACGTCATGGCCATGGCCTCCGCCTTGTCTGTTTGGTACAGGAAGGCTTCACTTTACATAAAGCTAAACTGGTAAATCACGTAATGATTGTGTCTCTACTCTAGTCTACACATTTAACACGTATTTAACAGCGTATTATAATCATGTAAACATCAGAATACATATTATTCATACATATTGTCATATCTTTGCTGAGTTAAGGAAATACATTAAATTTCCTACAGAAAAAACTTGTTTAGATTATGAAACATCCAAGTTACATCTGAAACAAATTTGTGTCACAGGAAATCATTTATAAGATAAATAAATATAAAATATTAGATCAAATGTTGACACAATCGCATCCCAGGTAAGTCTATTTGATGTAATGTTTACATCTGAAAGACGTATTTTTAAGAGTATTTGCTCATCTGCAATACGTCTATTGGACGTTTCCTGTCAGATGTCAAATAGACGGTTAGAAGATGTCTTTAAGATGTAATATTAGAATGTATGCTAAACTGACATCTTCTAAACGTCTATTTGACATCTGACAGGAAACATAGACGTATTGCAGATGAGCAAACACTCTTAAAAATACGTCTTCGAGTTGTAAACGTCACGTCAAGTTGCTGCTATCTGGGATTCATAAGAATAATTTGTAAGTAAAGATAAAATGTTTACATTAATTATTAAAAAATATTTGGTAGGCCTGCAAATGCAAACATCAAACAGTTCAAACAAATATAACCGCGTATTCTTCTAGTTTTTAGATTTACCTATGAGATTTACAGAGAGTAGGGCCTAGGCCTAATTTTGACTGTTATAAAAATACAAAATATCCTGCAGGAGGCGCAAGTACATCATTAAACCCTGGGCCTGACATGGTGAAGTTTCAACGTTTTTTTTCCAAATTAATTGAGTGTGCAAAAGTTTTTGAACAGCACATTGTAGGCTAATATTACTACACATAGCTAGCCCTATCACTATATAGAAGCAGAAACCCCTGAGCTCTATCACGTTCAAATCTGTTAACTGTCATTTGTTTCTGACTGACATGACAACCGACAAGCTAGAGATCATCAACTCAGGGAATCATGTCTAAATACGACTTTTGCATATTTTCAAGAAAACTTTTTGTGTTCAATGGCATAAGAGCGAGGCACATCTTTTTGTAATTTTGTGTTCAGGAAAAAAACAACGGTCATCCACGGTTTTAGACAAACAGCATGGTGAGTAAAACAATTAAAGCTCCAATATGTAACTTTAGTGGCCACAAGAGGGCGCTGTTTCCAACAATAACAAAGGCGAATGTGTGTGACGCATTAACGAGCTGAATGATGGGACTTGCTGTCAAGCTGATGGATCTAATAATGTTTAAGGATTAGTGAAAACACTCATGTTTTTTAACATTACAGTGCTATGAAGCAGGTCGCGATTGCTAATAAGATACATATATCACACGCGAGTCCCGCGGATATAAAGGAATAAGGAAATTTCATCCTATTGAACTACACGCAAGTGCTGGATTACTCACACAGGTCAGTTTATTAGATTAATTAATCTTGTGAGGGAAACGCAGCGCTGTTCCACTTGGTATAACGTTACACTATCACACTAAACAGCATTTAAATGTGTGTTGAAAGTTATAATGTTATTCTACGTGTTACTGTAGTTCGTCTGCTATACGAAACTAGCAGCTAGATCAACATAAGAATAACATACTGACCATATTCTAACATTTCATCATGTCAAGCTAACGTTATAACATTGATTTGTTTTATGTACTTTTGCTCACCTGTCTAATAAAGCTGTAAAGTCGTGACTCTTGAAGTTCTGTCAAGTCCAAATTAGTCACGGACGCTAGCTCTCTGTCGAGTGGAAGTTAGTCTCGGACGCTAGCTCTCGGCATCTCAGAAACATCACGCTGATATTGATCCTCATTCTAGTTCTCCTTGTTTTTCCCAAAGTTTGCTTGCTTGCCATGGTCTATGATTGAACGAAACAAGAACTGGGTGCCGCTAAACGTTACTCACTATGCAGTTGTCCGCGTCTGTCGCCATGGTTACGTCATGGCTATGGCAATACGAGCAGAAACGAGGATAGCCAAGTAGCATAAGCGGATATTGTGTCATTTACAGGCGACATTTTTTTTCTGGGACGGCCACTTATTTAAAATTGTAATTTCTCTGAAATAAAAGAACTTTGGAGACTTTCGGGATATTTTAAGTACACAACTGCAGGAAATATATCACACTGTGCAAGTGATTTTTGGATATTTTATTACAAAATCCTTACATATTGGAGCTTTAACGTTACTGATTTTTTTTTTTTTTTTTTTTGAGTAACCTTCAAATAAAACCTATGCAAGTGTGCTATTTCTGCCATATAAGAAAATATTCTTTGGTAAATCATAATTATGACATACTATTAAAGCATAATTACAAAACAAAAAGTAAAAATTATGACTTAAAACGTAATTATGGTATAGAAATATCTCGTTTTTGATCTCCTAATTGACTTACATGTCATAATTTCTACTTTTCGTTTAATAATTTTCGACATTATAAAAAATATTTCATAGTTCTGAATAACACGCCATAATTTCACATTTGTGTCACAATTTCGTCTTTTTGTTGTGATAATTATGACTTAGTATGACTTAATTAAGATTTATCAATGCATACATTTTGCTTTTGTGGTGGAAATGAGAGCACCAAAGAACCCAGAACATTACTTTCATAGAACCCAGAACATACTTTAAGAACCTGACCGATAAAGAAACACTCAGTATACAGTAGCTTACTTGATTCACATTTTTAATGTCCTTTCACAGAATCACATGTAGTAACTTCATAGAAATTCAAAGTAGGCTATTTCCTAGATTGATGACTAGTAGTCACAACCGTGAGGAAACATCAGAAAATTATTCAGTATGTTTAATATCTTTTAATATTAGATTTTTCTGCTGTTCTCATTGTCGTCCATTAAATGTGAAGTGGGGATAAAAATAAAAAATAAAAATCGATAAATTACGATAAAACAAATCTTCTCAATTCATTCTACCCAGTTAAGCACTACTCAAAGATACGGTTTACTGATGATGTATTTAAAAATTCCACCAAATAATTTTTTTCTGAAACACCCATTCAGTTCAATCACAGCAGAACATGCGCACGTCATTGAGGGCTGTGTCGTCTCCGACTCCTGCGGTTGCTCCACCATCGTCTCGATGCCACAGATTCCTTTTCCTCCACACGTCTCACTCCAGTCACCCCAAACACCCCACGACATGCCAGATCCTTGCAGTAGTTCTGCATTTCCACTGCAGTTGAACCTGGAGAAAATGCAGCAAGACTACAGTGTCAGTCCTGTTTGGAAAGCTACTGTTCTGTTTGTACATTTGTTTAGTTATGTGAGTGACAACCAGAACTGTCCTTTGAGACAACTGTTCAGTACACTGTTGAAGTCTCCCAGTGGTCAACATGTATCCCTTAAAACTCAGTTTAATCACCAACATTACATATTTCAACTTTTTTTTCTTGAAAAAAAATCTCCAAGCCTTAAAATATCTTGAATGAAACTCGACACATAGTTCTGTCAATATGCAAATGAGCCCCGTCTCCACTCACTCACTCAGACGCTTTTGTCCATATTTTTTACAGTCTATGGGTGGAACATTGAACATGATTCAGTTCGATTCAGTCTGGACATTGCACAACTGATTCAGATCACTTGGGCCATGTCCACACTAATACGTTTTTGTTTGAAAACGTATACTTTTCTTCTCGTTTTGGCCTTCCGTCCACACTGAGACGCCGTTTTAAGTCAACAAAAACGTATCGTTTGGAAAACGCTCTCCAAAGTGGATAAATTTGAAAACGCCGTTTTCGCGTTGTAGTGTGGACAGTGAAACCGGAGGTATTTCAAAACGATGACGTAAGTTTAGTCATGTGATCCATGTAGTACCAATAGATATTCATGTTTATCGGTATTGTGCCTGTTATGTGTTATTCATTTTTACACTATTGCTAAAATATGTTACTTTCTATGTACTTAATATGTGCTATTCTTCATAGCACAGTACTGCAAAGATGACAGATAATGTACTCACATTTGCTGTCCTGCGGCAAAACAGGAGAGCAGTTGCGTTTTAGACTAAACATATGGTGACTGAATGCAACCTGGACGCATATCCGTGATGGTGAGATATTTTGCTAAATAAAATTATCCTGTTATTGTGCGATAACATTATTATTTATTTTCCCATCTGTATCATCTCAGTGAGCTTTTGTGAAGTTTCACGCATGCGCTGTAAAGTGAATTTAGAAGTTTCTCATCCACATTGAAACGTCGGAAAACGCCTGAAAACGCAAGTGTGGACGGAGAGCGTTTTTGAACGAAAACCCCGTTTCAAATCTATCCGGATTAATGTAGACGTAGCCTTGGACGTCACTGTGATTACACGAGGTAAAAACGATATAAATACTGTTCGTTTCTCACACAAACCGCTCGTTTCTGTGTCTTAGGCCATCAATGTGTACTTACATTTACGAGTCATTAAATCATGTTTAATTTTGACTTCTCTGTGCATGCTCTTTGAACGTGGATCCCCTATACCTGCATTATATGACTGGCAGACAACAACGGTTTGACTGAAAAATTTCAAAATTTAAAATATTGTGGAAACAAAGACACCTACATCTTGGATGCCATTGAGGTAAGCTAAAACATATCAAAAATTAATTTCAAAGTGAAACATGCCTTTAAAAAGCTTGATTTTACACCACAGGGGGGATTTTACTAATAAAGGTTCTTTATTGGTATCCACTGAAAACCTCTGAATGTCATTGGAACTTTTCCATTTCAGAGAAGGTTATTTAAAGTGGAGGAAAAAATGGCAGAACAGTTCTTTGGAGAACCCAAAATGGTTCTTCTACTGCATCACTATGAAAAAACAACCCTTTTGGAACCCTTATTTATTTGTAGTGTATTTTGTTGTTAAATAACACTTGTTCACTTTATATCTGTGTCAGATGAGCCTCATGCAGTGACATGTTTATGCAGCTTGTCATGGAATGCTGTTATGATTCCAAAAATAAAATCATCACCTGATATTGTTTGGCGTGCTCGTCCAGGTCCCTTGGTAGGGTTCCACTCTCAGCTGAAAAGATGTCAGGAATCCTTTCAGCACCATTTATATCTGACCATTTACCCCAGCTGAGGAAAGAACATAAAAATGTAGTAAATAGTAATCTGTGAGTTTAAAATGGTCCTACTACACTTTTTCCAACTTCAACTGTGTCTAATGTTCCTTTTTGAGAATATAAAAGTTATTTCTGAATCAGAACAAGCTTATGCAGCCACATCATTATTACCGTAATTAACGAGATGGCGACTTGTGACATTCTTACCTGAAACTGTTCTGTCAGCACCATCGATGCCTAAATGTTATTAGGGGTGTGAATTATCACTGGTCTCATGATTCAATTTGAGTACAATTATCATGTCAACGATTCAGTTCAATCATCAATACGTTGCATCCTCACTTTTCAGTATTACTGCACATGCCTACATTTTCACCAATGAATACAAGCAGTCAGATATAAACTCCCTTTTCATTCTATCTGCTCCAAGAAAGTACACTTCCTACATGTAGCAAACATTAAACACACACTCGCACCCGATTTGCACACACACACACTCGTACTCGACTCTCGCACACTCACACTCGACTGGTGCACACCCTACCCGAAATTGCCTACCCTACCTTTAAGGTGGACGTTTAATGGCGGTGACATTGAAGTCATGTGAGCGTATGTAGTTCGTATTTAGCTTTTTACTTCTGCCAATTGTATTTAGGCTTCTGTGTTCAATTGTGAAGATTATCATGAGGAACAAAACATAAGAAGCGACAGATTTGAAGCGATCTACATTGGCAGCAACATGATTGGCAATACTCTCTATATAGGCAGCTCAATTTAGTTTTGCTACAGCTTCTCTGTATTACGTCCAGTTCAAATGCTTCACCTTCCTACGTCGGATCGAACTGTGGCGTAGTCCTCGTATGGCCCCGATGGAGCTTTTGGACGGGTTCAATGCAGCTGAAGCCGAATCCCATTGAGCGCTGTGTTATCACCAACCAGCAGAGATTCCCACATACCTGCCACCTTCAGGAAAACATCAGTTTAGAGCAGTGGTATTATAATATATAATGCTTTCACACTTTTACATTTCCTTTCAGTGTTCGGATGGTTGAAGGGTAAGTAGAATAATGTCATCTCATTATACAAAGTTTTTGAAATGTTTGTTGCATTTAACATTTCGGTGATTATTTACAGTTTAAAGGAACACTCCACTGTTTTTTGAAATAGGGCTTATTCACAGTATCCCTACATTAAAATAGTTTGGCAAAATGGAATCCTGTTGCCAAGTAGCATGTCGTGAGTAAAAGTGATTAAAAAAACATACTAAAAAACAAACCTTAATAACTTCTTGTGGCCTGTGTATTCACAACGAGTACAAATATTACTTCAAATTAAGACTAGGCGATTAAGTAGGGTGATATTAATTTGAGACTATATTAGGGTGAATCACAGGTGAAACACTGCTTCTTGGGCGCAGTCATACTGTACACGCAACACCTAAAATACCCCAATTTCCATCAACATACCGGTGTGACTATTTTTATGACAGTAGACATTGTGAATGGTGATTGACATGGTTTTGCGAGGCCAAGAGGGTGACTTCTCAGACAGTCAAGATCCAGAAACATACCTCTACGAACCAGAGCGAAAAGTGGTTCTCGACTTTTTTTCCGTGCGATAAAGTCAACTGGAAAAAACACCCACGCCGAATGGACCCAATGGACAGCTGTACCACAGAGTAAAGTGATTCATTTTTCGTGATATGAGTGCACATGAGTGGCAGTGCATAGTTCCCAAGTCAATATCTGCCTATCAATTGCGAACGAAGACAATGCATGCGTAAATGCTTTTGCCAAACTATTTTAATGTAGGGGACACTGTGAATAAGCCCGTTTTTAAGTATATCGCGTGTACGATATTTACTAAAATTAGGGAACAAGATAAAAAATTGTGGGAACTAATTATTTATTTGTTGCCTTGATATACAGTATCTATATTTTGTTCCTATCATGGGTGGGGCACCATAGTAAAGAAAAAATTACAAACTTTTTTCATTAAAGGGGTGATGAACTGAGAAATCAAATTTTCTCTTGAGTTTTTGACATCTAGAGGTCATCATATTATAAGAATATCCTGTATGCTTCAGAACTGAAAACGTCCTTGTTAGTCCAATAAAAGCTTTTATTGACACCAGCCTCAGCAAACGACTTGTTTTTAAAAGTGGGGAACTATGATGTCAAAGATTATACACACCACCCCCGCAGAAGAAGATCAACGCCTACTTCAACACGGCCGGTTCTAGCCCCGCCTACCGATTTTGCACATTACACGCATAGCTAAATAACATAGATGCCTACCTCGTGATGACAAACCAGATCGAGCTACCGAGCAATACAGAATATTGTGCAGTGCCTGGTTGTGGAAGAATACGCTGCATATGCTTCCTCTGGATTCCAATAGGACTGCATGGATGAACTTTATTTTTAATGATGTTCCACTCCAGCTGGTGAGGGTAATGTCCTGTTCGCTTCATTTCATTCGCTTCATTGTTTTGTGAACAAGACTGGGATTTGCAGACCGATTAAGAGTAAAGAACGTTGCTGTGCCACATATAGGAATGGTGCAACACATCGGACTCTGGGGTTGAACATGTATGGGCGAATCATTCTGGTTGTCATTTTAACAACATTGGACCGTTTTCAAAAAAATTTTTCCCACGTACACCGATGAGGTGAGTTGAAAAACTCATTATAATATGCAAAACTGTTATCCACTCTACAGCAGTGGGCATTTACTTCCAAGTCTTCAGTGCGAAATGCCCATAAAATCGGCGCGCTTCTGAGCTGGTCTCAAAGCTAGGGTAGAAAATAGCTTACTAGTTATTCATTTTGATGTTCTGAATGCAAAAACCAAGTGAACGTCATAAGTTCACCTCAGAAAACAATATAATAAAATTTAAAAAGCCAGTTCATGACCCCTTTCGATGATTTTTTTTTTGTCTTCGATTAAAAAAATCTACATTTATATCTGACCACTATTTGGTGTTGTGACAAACCTAATTACTAGTAGATAATGTGTATCAGAGACATTTTGAATGTAGGCCTATTGGCTACTTAATTTAGATACATTTTTCAGAAAACAAGCCGTAATATCTTCAGTCGTTTTGCTTCTCAGAAGGGTAACTAAACCCCTGGTCAGAGCCTGACTCCACCCACTGGCAATATCGAAAAATGCTGAGTGGTTTTGAAAAACAAGCTGGTTTTTATATTGCCAAGGGCGTAAGCTTGTACCAAGAGCGTGGTGAGCCGAAACGTGTGTATGTCACGAAGAACCGCTGAACATCCAATAGGAAAATTCAACTGCAGTAGCCACCATTTAACCTGAAGAGGCGCAGCACCAAGACGTTTTTACACCATATATTGTAGAAATAAATCACTTTATACACAAATGTCAAAAAAGTTACTCAAAATCAATGACTGGTATTAATAAAGATCCATTCTTAAAGTTGGTTAAGGGTTTAGTTACTCTTCAAGTCAATGTCTCTTGACAAAGACAAAAATACTGAGGAAGATTTTTTTTTTAATCTTTAGTCAAGAAAGGCAACTTTGGCAATTAGGCTTGGGTATCATTTGAATTTTAATGATTCCGATTTCTGCTTATCGATTCCTGAAAATGTAGATATTTTTTACATACCATAGAAAAACAACTAGCCTAACTGATATTAAGCATTATTACAAAAAACACTCAGTACAAATAAAAAATTAGCAATCACAACAAATAGATCCAACTAAACAAACCTACGATTGAAATAAACTGTTTTAAGATTTTTAGGTATTCAGGTACAAAAAACTGTAATCAAATGTAAAATAACACTGCACATGATAAAAATAATTTACATTACATATACAGTTACAAAAGTTACTCAGTCAAGAACGAGTGAACATTCTCTTTGTCTTTTGTTGTTTAATTAGTGTTATGGCAGTAGGAAATTAGGCTGCTGTCACTGCACTGATGCAAGAGGCTGCAAGAGCTGCACTCATCCAATATACTGTTACACCTGTGCAGAAAACAGCATGCAAGTCATCTCTTAACACTAACATGGTTCTCTTCTTTTAACATTTACATTAACCAGTAGTCTGACATAACCTAGATTGCATCAGCCAAAAAATATATATATATTAACAACTTTGATAACATCAAAATAATCACTAATAACCGGAATAATCGTTCAGGAATTGAAAAGAGTAAATAGAGTCCTTTGTGAGTTCTTGTGAATGTTATCAGCACAAAACCTCAGATAGTGGTGATTAACCTGAGTTACTGACCTTAAGTACTAAACCCTGTGACATCTCATTCCAGTCGGACATATTTCCTTCTGCCCACTGAGCTCCCATCTCATCCCGCTCATGGACCCTCGACACTGATCTGACGGGTCTGTCATGGCAGCGCTTTGAAGCGTCTTCTGTGCTCAGCGTATGGCCCTGAAAACAGCCAGCAGAGAAATCAACGTCAGGGAAAAGGATTCTGGACATGTTTGAGGGCCGTCCTGGTATCTTCTGCTGTAGCACCAGAGCAGATGTGTGTCTTCCTCTGCTGAAGCTCATTGGTGACGTTCGACCCTCCACTAAGCAGCGTGATCCAAGTCCAACTTGCACAACAAATAGACCATCTAAACATTATCAATGTAAATAGAGTCAGAACACACTGCAAATAAATTATATTCTCACTCAGTCTTTCTGTCTTGTTTTCCAAAAGAAATATCTAAACATTCTTTAATCAAGATATACATTTATTAGAGAAGCAAAATGCCTGAAGATACTGAACTCTTTTGTCAGAAAATACACTTAATGGGCAAACAAGATTATATTTCTGACCCCACTGGCAGATGTAAATAACTTTTTCTCCAGTAAATGTATCTTTATTTAAGAATGAATAGTTGTACTGTAAAACAAGACAAAATTGGCTACTATAAGTGTTTTGCAGTGTATAAAATGAATACAAGATGTATCAGATTTGATCAAATATTATGATACTTTGGTTACAGACTGTGACTGTGCAAAACTAAAACAACTGAAATATTACAGTCATTAACCTAAACACACAATTAGATAAATACCAAGAAGGTCTAATACTCACACACACACACACACACTCATATAGCATTGCTTGGCCCTTATTTTATTTTAATATTTAATGAGTTCACAAAATTCATTTAAATTTAAATTATGTTTTGATGCCTTTCTTGTTCTGGAGAGGTTCAACGCTGTTGAAAATAGGCTTATTTTTCATCAAGAATTTCAGAATTGTTTGTATGGCAATTCTCAAGTGGAGGGAAAAGTGAATCACTATTAAATTCTGACTACGGAAATAACTCCCAATGAGGACACACAGGTAAGCAAATACCATTTGAAGACAAAGATACTATGAGAGTGAGGAGCAAAACAAAAATACACTTTATTATAAAATCACTTCTCAGGAATCTCCCAACTTGACAAAAATAAAGGCTTAGTGGGAGCAAGACAGTCATTGCAGGAGGAGGACCCCGTTGGAGGAGGCATGAGCTATTGGAGGTGCAGCAGGAGGGGACAACCCCAGGATTCATGAATTTCCGAATGTTATCCGCCGCTTATCTATTTGGCATAACCCACTGTTAACAGCGAAGAAATGCTGTAGGTTTAACGTTGTGGCAGGAATGAAGTGGAGAGCGAATCCAAATGCAAGCATTATTTTAATAATCGCAACCATCCATCTTCTTCCGCTTATCCGAGGCCGGGTCGCGGGGCAGCAGTCTAAACAAAGATGCCCAGACTTCCCTCTCCCTAGACACTTTCTCCAGCTCTTCTGGGGGACACAGAGGCGTTGCGTGTCTTCAGGTCTTCCCGGGGTCTCCTCTGCCTTGCCACCGAGGAGTTTCTTGACTGCCACTCGGAGGAGACGACCCTTCACGTCACTTGGCCAGGGCAGAAAGGGAAATGCAGGCAAACAGGGATTAGACGCAACACTTCAGAAGGCCACGGTGGAGAGCAGGACCAGGCAGTGCAGGCGACCAGGGAGAAGACGACCCTTCAGGGCGGCCAGGGCAGAGCAGGCAGTGCAGGCGACCAGGGAGGAGAGCGACCCTTCAGGCAGGTAAGGATGGAGATAGGACCCTTCAGACAGCCAGGGCAGAGCCAGGCAGTGCAGGTGGCCAGGGCGAAGAGGACCCTTTAGGCAGGCAGAGGACCCTTCAGAAAGCCAGGGTGGACCAGGGAGCTCCAGGGGACCAAGGCTGCATGGCCTCCACGGTTCCATCAGGACACTTGCCTGGCCCCTCCCAGCAATTATCTTCAGGGGCAGTTATGGGGTTATGAACCGAACATCTTGTCTGGAAGATCCTGACTCACCATCTTGTCCGGAGACCCTGGCTCTGCGCACTGACATTAACAGTATGTGAATCAGAGGACGTGATGTGAACAGTCTCTGGATCAGCAGCAGTCACGTGAACAGTCTCGAAGATCGGCAGGGGCTGATGAGGAGCACAGGCTTGGCAGGGCTGACTTGAGGTGCAAGCTGGCAGGGCTGTTGTGGGGTGCAGGCTCGGCAGGGCTGACGTGGGACCGCAGGCTCGGCGTAGCTGATGCGAAGTGAGGGCTCTGGACTGGGATCGGGACCAGCGGTGAAGGCTCTGTGCTGGATCGGGACGCAGTGGTCCGGGGGCGCCGTAAAGGGGGGTAAACGATGACGATTCTCTGGGGCCCATGACTAAGAGGGGCCCACTGAGAGAAGCCCCCAATAAAGTGGTGGTGCTAGAAAATATATTTGTAAAAATTATTAAGTTTAAATTATTCTATTTGCTGTTTTCCTGGTGTCAAAAAATGTATTAGTTTAGGAAACACAAGCGTCCTTGGGCCCTCTCCCCCTCAATTATCACAAAATGGTTCAGTACGCCTAATTCGTATCCAGGCAGCACAAACAGCTTGACTTCACTTATAGCGCACTGGGCGCTGGCAGAATCTCAACTTGACTGAAGAGGAAGTGAAAATGCCTCAAAAATCTGGAAGTCAAAAACTTTGCCTCGTATGCAGCCGGTGTCGTCGGCATCTTTGTACGAGGCTCCACCGGCGCCGTCCACCCACTTTCAGCACCATGCTGTGGTCCACGCTGTTGCACCTGTCTTGCAAGCAGTCTGAAAGCCGCTTTCCGACCGGAGCGGACGGAGGGACTTCTCCAGCGATTCCTATAACCCTTTTTTTCTTGTGTTCCGAACTCGGACTAAACTGTGGTATGTTTAAGTTCCTCAGTACCTAGTCATTCCTATGACACTTTCAGTACCCTAGTCTCAGAGCAAGGGACTTTTTAGTTCCCTTTCCCTAGGTCTACGTTGATTGGTTTCAACTTCTGACGTCATGCCCACTGTCAACACGGAACTTGTCAGCGCGCTGTCTGCCATACGCTGTGTGTTTTTGCAAAACATTACAATGAGGATTAAGAGACAAACATAACGCATTCAACCAGCTAATTGCTAATGCTAGCTAAATCTTACCTGTCGTTTTGTTTGCCTCCTGCATCTCTGCTCTCTTATCTTCTTCCATCATATTACTTATTATCATATTACGCTGGAGCCTTCGTCTTCTGTGTTTCTCTGTACGGAACTCAAGCATAATCTTTAAACGCCGCTGTCGTTCTCCGTTATTAATGCAATAGCCTCCTCCATGCTGGCTTGTTGTTGCTGTATGTGGCCGCGCCTACGTCTCAGTGATGACGGTCTAAAGCCATCGCCGTGCTCTGAACTTCACCCCTTCTACCAGTTCCTATGGCCACTTGGCCAGTGTGAGCAGCAGCAAACCACAAGTTTAGGGGAGAGTAGTTCTTAGAACTGTTCAGAAGTGGACAGTTCCTTTAACTAAGTTCCTGTAACTACTTGGTCGGAAAGTGGCTTAACTTCATTAACTCTGATAAAAGAATCATCTGCCAGCTACTGTACAAACTACTATCAGCTGTTTGTGAAGTTTCAGTGCATCTTTTGAAGATGATGTGGAGTTATATTACTACAATGCCCCTATATTGTCAAATATAGCATGATTCCTGCATCTCTGTCCATACCATCTTCATATAGGCTAATAATTTCACATGATCTAAATCCAGACCGTCGGCTAAACTCAATTTAAACAGTGCAAAATGATTGCATGTGGACGTTGTTTTTATTCACACAATAATTATTTAAACTAGTTTTAATGAACAATCCTGTAGTTTTAGGAAAAGTCAGGGAGCAGCAAGGCTTTGTGATTTACTTAGACAACGTTATCTGACTATACAAATTTAAAAACGGTCAAAACAACGCCTTGTTCGTTCTGGTGTCCATAAATTTAAATGTTGCTGTTAAAATGACTGCTGGTGGCCGTTCTAGTGTTAAAAGTGCATTATAAGGGAACTGGATTTTCTCCCAGGTAAAGAATGCTGGAAAAACTAACAATACACAAGTTTTAGTAAAACGTTCCATGCAGTCAAACTTTGTCAAATCATGCCTCGTTCCAAACAGAGTTAAATGAACCAGCACCAGCAACTGGTCTGGCTGTCTCCCAACCCCTGAACTCCAGCATACCCTGAATCAGCCCCCGCGGCCTGCGCTCCCACATGGAAGAAGGTGAGCGGCTATTAGTAATGGCAACACATTAATGTCTGAAAGTGATACACACAAAATATAAGAGGCATTGAAAAGATTGGCTATAGGAAATGCTATATACTTTGTCAGTTCCAGGACCCTCTTCCTGTTTGTCAGGGGAACTGAGGAAGTGGAGGAAGAGATGGAAGAGGGTATAGATGCAAGTGAGACACAGATGGCAGAGAGTGAAGATGAAGATGAGAATTCAGATGCAGAGGATGGACTGAATGTTGAGGGATTTGAAAGGGAGGAAAATCTTGTGACAAAAGACCCTGGTTTGTGGCCAGCAGTTTGTACTGATCAGGATAGTGAGGACATAGTTCAGAAAATTGTCTATGACCATGAGAGCAAAGAAAAGTGGAAATGCCACTTGAAATGCTTTTCTCCAGATATACAGAAAAAGCCTTCCTGTAGTGCACTGGCCAGTCAAAATGGGTTTAAAATGTGTCATGTGAAGTGGCGTCGCATGTACAATAAACTCCCAATCCATGAGAGGAGTGATGCACACAGAGACTTGCTACTTAAAGTCCCTGTAAAGTCAAAATAAAGTATGTGTTCTAAGTTTGTCACACCACAGAAAAATGTGTTATTAGCCACCCTGCCAAATTTGAATGATGAAAAAAAGCCAGCAAGTACATAAAATAAGCTATCAAAATCTTGAAAAATGAGCAGTTACCTCTGTTCTCAAACGCTGGGGGCATGTTCGCTGGCTGCGTGGAAACCACGCCCACTCACGGGAAAGCTGTCGACGGTGATGTTAGCTGATACTGCTTTCGGGCGGAAAATGAACGCTGAGGCGGAGAGATCGCGCTGAGATCGTTGGGCCCCGTTCACCAGTAACAGCGGATTATCAGTGAATCCCAGTTGTCTCTGAGGTAGAGTTTATAAAACGATCCGTGTAAAACGATCACTACAGAGGCGGGTGTCTGACGGTGATCCTCAGCTCTTCATCAAGGTCGGCTCTCTGAAAACCTCTTTCTTGATGTGATCGTTTTAGGGAATTTAAATAAGAATACCGATCTGTTTGTACATGATTGCATCCAGGTAGTAGCCCATGCATTTCTGTGTTGAAGGCATAGCTAGCTAGAAAACTCAAGGCTGTAGTAACTAATTGTACTGACAGTCACTCACAATTGAGCGGTGAATGCGATGTGCTTGGGGAGTGTTATTGTGTGTTAGGGGAGAGATCAGGACTACTGTGCGTCATCAAATTGGGTTGTGTCCAGGAGCTCATGGGCTCCAGTGCGTCATCGGAGCCCTGTTTTAGCCCCACCCAAACAATCCGTAAAATTGCAATGGTGAAAAACTCGTTTAACGGTCTAACAGCACATTTCTGTACTTCACTGTTCACAGTCTTTGTAATATGTTTTAGCAATACATATGTAACATTTATAATGTGTTAAGAACTTTTTTGTAGAAATTGCCTTTACAGGAGCTTTAAGATGGAAAAATCTGCAAAGATCTGTTTTACAAGATAAAGGTTTAGACTCTCTGTTAAACAGGAGTTCCAAGCAGAAATTGAAGAAAAATAGGGCCATCCTGGGAGACTGTTAGATGTTACCCTACACCTGGCCTCAAGAAACCTGCCTTTCAGAGGCAAAACAAGTGGCTTAGATGACATTCATAATGGCAATTTCCTATGCACACTGGAGCTTTTTGTCACATTATGATCCTCTGCTGAAAGACACTTTAAAAAATCAGGCACAACAAACAAAAACAAAAAGAAGGAAAACAAACCAGGCCAACACATTATCTTAGCTCTGAAAGTCAAAATGAGTTCATCAACTTATGTGGCAGACGAGTTCTGAAAAGAATTCTACAGGAAAGGGAGGATGCCATCTATTATGCAGTCATCGCCAGATGCCACACCAGACATTTCCCATACAGAGCAAAAACATGGTGATGCTACGGCATGTCAAATATGACAAAGAAAAAGATGAGTGGGACATCACTGAGAAGGTTCCTTGAATTCAAGGATTCTTACAAAAAGACAGGGAGTGAGATAGCTGAGATGATTGAATCTGTTCTTTGTGAGCATGGGATTGACATCAGTGATTGCAGAGGACAGGGATATGACAATGGGACAAATATGTAGGGGAAGGTAAAGGGAGTCCAAGCTGAAATACTTAAGGAAAAACAAGCTAGCTACTTATTCACCTTGTGCCTCTCATACATCTTGTTGGCTGCACATTCAAGTCCAGATGTATCCACCTTTTTGGCTGCATAAATCGGCACATTTGTAAGTTGCAGCCCAGACCGCTGGGCAATCTACAACAAGAGCAAACAGGTTGCTCATTGCATCAGCTATCTGATACCCGCTGGAGTGCAAGGATTGAGGCTGTTAAACCTGTGGCAAAGCACCTACCCTCTGTCATCAATGCACTTGGTAGCATACTAATGACTTCAAGTCAATCAGAAAGTTGAAGGAAGCTCAACTTTATGGTAATGAGCTGTGACCCGGTTCAGCGCGAAAGCAGCGGCAAACGCCAGCAACCAATGGGAAATATAGACATCCTTCCCGCTGGCTGATTCCGGAGAAATACACAGTGTAAACTTTCGTTCCTACCAAAACATTAGGTCCGAGAAAAGGAAGAAGAGCTAATAATCACGTTGCTGTGATTCCTGCTGGTTTGGTATCATTCATGACATGACGTTGTTTGCTTATAGGGACCGCATGAGCACAACTTTTATTTGAAATATTTACGAACGCTCGTTTTAAAGCTGGATGAAATGCACTTCATTTGCTCACGGTGACTTCGATTTGTACTGCAAATAATAATAACAATAGCTAACTATCTCTTCCCGAACCAAATGTGACCAAATCGGTTATAAAAATGCTGTCATTAAAAAGGTTTCTTCAATGTATTGCTTGTTTTTTTTCTGTTTATTACATTTATATTGTGACACTTCTTATTCTCCCTGCAACGTCAGAGCGTTCAAAGCGTCCAGTGTCAACAAGCTTCCCCGTGCTTTTTGTACAAGCGTCTTTGACAGAGCGGCCAGAGCTTCTTTGATGCTCAAGTCGACGGTGGTGTGAACGTACAGTTAAAACTATTGAGAAGTGCACATGCAACACAAAAATGATTGATTTACCAATCAGTGGCCAATTTCAAACTACAATAAAATGTTTTTCAACCATTTTTCAACAGACATGCTAAAATCATGAAGGCACCAAGCCCCCAGTAGATTAGAGCAAATCGGGTAAAGCGGCTTGAAAACAGTGTTGTGCACCCTTCCTCCGAATATGCACAGGAAAGGGCATGCGTCGAGAGAGTTGTGTTCACGCAGCTGTCAGGTCTTCAATGTTTCGGGCTTCCCACGGACACTATACTTTGACAACAATAGATACAGATTTATGTTAGATTATATTCCTGAAAGTGACGATCGTAATTTAGCTCTCTGTGCTGCGCATTTATCAAGAGACAGCTTCCAGAATCTCCACGGAGTTCAACATTCGGATTAACGTAAACAAGAAACTGTTTCTAAATCCATGAATCAGTTCCAACTTTAAAACCAGAGGCAGCAGTTGTTGGGACACAACCTGTAAGTAGGCTAAGACTTTAATCATTTTAAATGTATTTGCATGTATAATTCCTGACGTAGCGTTGTGTTTTATTTATTTATTTTTTTAAATGCCAGTGCTGGCTTTGTAGGCTTTATGGGCTAAGTTTGGCTATTTTGTGTCAACGGCAAACGCGTACAAACATTATGGACCTGATTTTTTTATAATACTAATGTTGTAAATGTATTTTTCATATATATATGCTTTATGACTTTATTTTCGATTTTGATCAAGAACGTAAACCTGCCAACGCTGTTTGTGTTTAACATTAGTAGCCAGTCAGTTGCTATCATTGCCAGTCAGATGCTATTGTGTAAAACAAACGTGTATAAAGTTAAAAAATGAAGCAAATTATCATTTAGAAACCTTTATTAAGAGCCGTGTGTGGTGAGGTTCTGCTTGACTCTCTTCGTCGCTGCTTCTCCGTACTGATTCTGCCTCACTGATACTGCAGTCTCGACATCATTATTTACGTGTATCCACCGTCTATGTTATCCACCTTTGGGCATGCCCGTCCGTTTCGCCCGTAAAGGTCATGGGCATTAATCTTCCGGACAACGTGAGTGACAGTTTAGCCAATCACAACACACCGGCCCAAACGAACCAATCTGAGCCCGCTACGTGGTTCTGAGGGAGTGTTTTCATAGACTCAGGAAGTGAACCGCTCGTTCAGGGGACACAGGAGAGCGCGGCTGACAATAAAGGTGAAATTTATGAAAAATAAGACTTTTAAAAAAAGAAAAACCACGTATACATGTTAAATTGCACCCCATAAACACAATCATGCAAAGAAAAAAAGCAGTAAACCCCCCCTTTAATGGACTCGGTCTTGTCATGGACTTGTGTGCATTTTGACTCGTACTCAAACATATTGGGAGTCTGGACTTGAACTTATCCCTTGTCTCACTCGAGTTCCCATTCAAAATATGTCATGATTATTACTGTATGTTAATATTTCTTTAAATTGTTGTTTGATTGAAACGTCCAATGATTGCTGACTTTCTTGTGCACAACTGCGCATGACTTGAGACTATAATGTTCGCTGGTACGCAAATGTAGCAGGACCCAGGTCAGATGTGATGTAGAGCCTCTAGCTTAACTATGTATTGAAAATGTCTGCCTTATCATCCCTAATTCAGGTTGCATAAAAGAGCCACACAAAATTAGTGTGCAGTAATGATCTGTGAAAGAGCACTTACTGATTGTAACAATTGTAAGTAATAATCATAATGAAATTGCCCTACACCACGATGTGGCTTTTTACCATTACAGTGTACATGATTCCATGGTATATTTGGTTTACTGTTTGAGTATGGTGCCAATTTTATTGTTACCACCAAATATTCTACATATCTTGAAGATATCTCTAAGTCTGGTTTGAGACCCAACCTTATTCCAACCACTCTGGGTCTCGACTATGCCTTGAACTGTCTTCTGGTCTCTGTCTACACTCAGACTTCAACCCTTTATGCGTGCTCGGTCTTAACTTGGATCTCAAGTGAGCTGGTCTCGAACTACAACACTGGTTGAAAATGCCTATTGTAGTTTAACGCCCCACTGACTGAGAAATGCCCACTAGTGTTCTGCAGAGACACATGCCTGAATGATCTTGTGCTCATCAACTACAAATCACCGTTATTTCAATGTCACTGTCTCACCCATGGTGCTGTTGGTTTTCATCAACATTTCAATGCTGATCCAACACTTTAAACATTGAAATGTCAATCTCATCCAAAATGATGGTTTGGATCAAAACTCAACATTGAATTAATGTTACCATGCTATCTGGGTATGGAACTTCTGGTCACAAAGTGGTTCGGTTTTTGTCACTTCCCTGGCTCCCAAATTGCATTTTGCACTTCTGCAATGGCGTCTGTCAGAATTAGCCTTGTGGATGATGAGAAGTCCTGTTCTATTGTTTCCTTATGTTATGCTGAAAATATACAGAGTAAATAATAACTGGCTGCAGATACTATATTTTGTTACTTAGCAAAAGGAAGAAGGTTTGGATAGAGTATCTGAGTCCCTCTTCCATTGTGTGTATGGGTCACATGACCTGTCCATTAAATCATTTTCTCAATATGCATTGTGCCATTTTAGCTATAAACACATTTAAATATATATATACATATGTATATATATATATATATATATATATATATATATATATATATATATATATATATATATATATATATGTAATTGAATGGATTGAATGATATTTTTACAAAGGCAAAAAGTTTAGGGTAACAGGATTGACAATCTTACACTTTAATTCAATGTAGTGTTCCTGTATAGTATATTGGTCATTCTCAGGAAATGCATGAATGGATAAGACATTTACTTTGAATGCAATATAAGTCACTTTAGACAATCTGCCACATGCACTAATGTAATGAAGGATTTGAAAGTGTTGGTGCAAAAGAATTTGAAACTGCAAGGTTCCTGTTTAGAAATTCTTTATTGTTGATATATGGCAATCGTTTCAGCAGAAGTTCAGGAGTTTTCAGAAGAATCACTAACCTACAAGAATAAGAAAAAAATCATTTCAGCTCCAATAATACATAGGATGCAAATGTCCTGACTGTTGTGTGACATTTCATTGTAACATAGGTTTGTTAGTTTAAAAATGATGAGATGATGAAAATTAGAATACATTTGATCTTCTTGCTGTTCTTGTTGTCATCCTCTTACACCTGAAAGAAAAATCAGATTTATTTTCTTGGGCACTATTTAGAATCTGCAGTCACTATTAGTAAGATCTGAGTTTTTTATTGCGATCACATCACCTTAATCACAGCAGAACATGCGCACATCATTGAGAGCGGTGTCGTCCATGTATCTTCCCTGTGGCTCTTCTACACGGGTCATGATGTCCGCAGATTCCTCTTCCATGACACTTTGGGACTCCAGTGGCCCCAGTCGCCCCAGTCTGTGCCGTCGCCCTCCAGCACAAAACCTCCACTGCAGGTGAACCTGGAAAAAAATGCAGATGTGACTATGATAAAATATATGTTATTGCGCTAAATGAATGTATTGAATGTCAGTCACATGATCATGTAACAGGTCGGGCGACGACTAGGCCTTAAACGGCACCCCTTTTCAAGTGTACCACCCTGAGGAACCTGACCAGAGGAACACCACTGACAGGACAACGTGATAAGATACAAAGTTGTATTTTGTTAGGCTTAAAATAGTCTCAACACAGGGCATCAAGTAATTCTCTCTTCGCCTTCCCAGGTCTTGAGGATTTTAACGGCTGAGAGAGGGGAAAGCCCTCACTGGCGTTGACAATGGTAAGGTGGAGAAATCCTGCAACAGGTCTTCAAGTCAGGCGGTGCATGGCACTCAGGTGAGAACTTTGCAAAGGTGAATGGAAATCAGATAAGGAGCTCCACAGTGGATCTGTCAAGGCAGACGGTAGGGAGCACTCAGTTAAGAGCTTCACAACAGGTCCTCAAGACAGGTTACGAGGACGGGGAAATAAGGGGCGCTCTTTGGCACGGGCAGCGGTGAGGGAACCCACAACAGTCCTTCAGACAGACGGTGCACGGCACTCAGGTGACGTGACAAACGCACAGGAAAATGGTTCTAGGTCAGGGTTTCCGCTGCAGTAGTAAAGGAGGTAAATAGAATCTACCAAAATTACGGCCCTTGAAAGGTAGTAAAAGGTAGGAAATGCAATTTGACTTGGTAGTAAATTTTTCATCACCGCCTTAATATATGAGTTTCCTTTTTTTTTCCAAAAAATAAGACTGTCTATAAAGTAAATTGTGTCTTATTAGTGGAATATTAAACGCAGTATAACTTAGCTGTGGTGCGCAAGCAATGACGCGCAGTGGATTGAGCACGCAGCAGCACAGACGCGCTAGCTGGTCGAGCACATCCCTTCAAACAGACATCAGTGGAATGTTTGTAGTTCAATCTGGATGTTAATGGCAAAGAAAATGAAAACGAATCATCTAGCTTATTATTAACGTTAACTGATGTTAAGAGAGAGAGAGAGAGAGAGATCGCGCGCACACTTCTGTTGAATCCTGATCATCTCTCAGCACTTGTTATTTGGATGAAACTAAGTCGTATAATATGTAAGTAATATCCTGTTACCTGATTTATGAATAACAAGTGGTTCCCTACCTACATTATTCCTGGACGTGTGCAGGTCAAGAAGTTCCCATGAACGCAAACATCCAAAGCGCGCGCCCGCGCAAATCAGTGCCTCAGCGCGTGAAAAACGTTGCTGAAAATTGTCTTGGTGCAAAACGCGTGCTATCCTAGTAAACAAAAGTCAGTTACATCTCAAGTGAAGGCAGTTAGCCATGTTCAAATAGGGCCGTGCGTTCGGTCTTAAAGGGGCAGCACTTTATTAAACCTGCTACTGTGTTTCATGTTAATCAAATACCAATTGTCAAGGACAAATAAATTACTCGCTGCTCTTGACTAAATAGTCTACCCTTTTCAAATGTACAAAAATATCCATCTATATTTAATTTATACAGTAATGAATATGCAATTTCTTCTCATTTGATTACTTTATTCAAATGTTTGTACCAATCTACCCAAAAAAACTCTAAAAACACTATTTCATTTGTAGCTTTTATTTGTTCTATTGTATTTATTTGTCCGCTTTGTAATTCAATTATTTGTTCTTATTTTGTTACTGACTGCTTACTGTTAATAATGTTTTAAATTCATATTAATTGGGCTGGTAGTTTTTGTTGTAGTATCAAAATTAGATTAAATAATTGGTATTTCACTGGTGTCTAAACATTACCACTGACCCAATCCTCAGCACTGACTCTTCTGGAGCGGCTCTAAACATGTGCTGTGCTATTAAATGATAGATCATATATGATAGAGCAATAGAATGAACAGTGACAGAAACAGAAGCAGGCTTTTTAGCAGGATTAATTAAGCATGCAAATATCTGAAGGAAATATATATTTGATGTACAATTTAAGCCAACTAATATGATACAACTTATCTACTAATACATTTAAAGATTACAAATGCAGTGAAAATTCAGGGATCGGTTATCGGTATTCGATATCGGCGAGGACCAAAAATGAAAGTATTGGTCTCGGTCTGTTGTTCTGCAAAAAGTGGTGTCCTGCATCCCTAATTGAAAATAGGGGAGCAAACCAGTGCCATATTTGAAGCACATTTAGAGATGTGATGAAATAAATTGCTGTTTTGGGATAGTAATTTCACTGCTTAAGTCTGCGTGTATAGAATGTGTGTTTGTGAGTAAGTGTGTGTGATGTGACACACTTTATTATTAATCTTTATTAATGTTTATGGCTGTTAAGTGTCATTTGTTTTTAAGTGCCAAGGTTATTATTCACCTTATTAGGGCTAAGGGCTAACGTAATGGTTAGGATAACTAAAGGTCTAGGGTTAAAGGGGTCATATAATGCCATTTTTGTACAAGTTAATATGAATCTTTAGGGTCTAAATGAAAAGTTTGTAATATACTTTTAATTTTATTAAAAAATGTCATTAGTATTTTAAGAAAACACTCATTTTACCAGCTCAAAAACAGCTGTTTTCAGCATGCCGTTTCAGTGCACATATATTGAGTCACAGAATACATGTCATGTTGGTAGTAAAAAATATTGTGGAGGTAGTAAAAAGGTAGTAAATTCATCTCTATGATTCCTGCATAAACCCTGTAGGTTGTGCTGTCGAGTCACTGATGTTATGAAGTGTTAGTGCACCTGATGCTCATATAATTTAAACTTATAAACTTATTAACATACAAGATCATGGAAAGATACCGTAACAGTCATATTGACAAAACAGAAAACATAAAGATCATGGGTTTGTGTCCATCATAATATGACATTTATACACAGGAAAAAGCACTAACAAGGCAATATCTTTAATTAGTTCTTCTTTAATACATAAAAAATGTTGTTTTTGTTGTTGTTGTTGTTATAAGTCTGAGGGATGAAACAAGGTAAATTCATCAAGAAAAGGAGGAAAACTTTAAGGAGAAACTTTTTGGGTATAAAATAAAGAAATTAACAACATATTCAAGAGATGACGATTTTGGGGTTTCTTAATAAAAAAATATATCGTTATAAGAATAACACGTGGGTCACATTAGGGTTTAAAATATAACAACTCAAATCAACCTTAAATGTATTCACAAAATTAATGGGCAGCTGTTTCTTCAACAATACTACCACAAAATGAGCAAGTTTCATCAATGTCAAGATTTTTATAGATAGAAGAATTAAACGTGTCGTTGCATATATTTAAGTTTGTTTCGCTTGTGATATGGTGATAACGCGTTATAGTAGGTCACATGATAACGTCAACATGGCAGATGTCCGGTTCTCATTCATACTCAACGAGATTTGGCTATAAAGTACCTACTCTTTTAGCGCTCGTTGAGTAAGTGCTTATTGAAATTAAGTACCTACCTCATTGAGTATGCGGTTTCAAGGACGCAGCCAAGCACAAACAACAGCATGACTGCGAGTGTGAGAAACTATTGATAGGGGAAAACTGAGTTCCTTAACTACAAAAAAAAACAAGGATGGGTAAGAGATGTTATATCTTATAGCACCCCACACTCACTTGATGTTGTTTGCGGCCGTATCATCTCCAAATTCTTGGGGAGATTCAACTCTCAGCTGGAAAGCTGTCAAGTATCCAGAAGAACACCATTTTATATCTGTCCACTCACCCCAGCTGAAGAAAACACACACAGACATTGCCTGATCAAATCAATTATAATTCAAGAAAATCCTCAATTTACTTATCTAGCTGAAATGCAAGAAGGGTTAAAAATCCATTACTTTCCTACGTCCGACTCAATTGAGGTGTAGTCATGTGAGCCTGATGATTCTTTGAGACCGAATGGACACAGTGAAGACGAATCCCATTGAGCGCTGTATCATCACTCCATACTTGGTCTCTCCACCTTAAAACAACAACATTGAGACAATCTTTTACTAGAAAGAGTAAACTCCAACCCAACACTTATTACCATTTATCTTCATGCTCTTTAGTATTACACAGACACTTAAAAAACAGGTGCAGTTCAATGAAGAAACCTGGAATTAAATGACAAAAAGTAACTTCACAGTTTTGAACCTTTGAAGTGCTCATCCTCCCCACATTAGCAAAATAGAGTCAATGCACAACTTACCTTCAGACTAAACCCTGCGCGTACCTTCCACTTGGACACATGCTTCTATGTCCCCATGATCCCAACGTCCTTCCGTTCGATACCGTCAGCTCAGATCTGTAATATCGGTGGGGGCTCCGCTCAGAACGAGTTTCTGTGACCTGACCACTCACATGCCCAATAATGGCTAGCAGTGAAAACATCATGAAAAAGAAGTGATGCATTGCTACAGCACTGGTCTGATCAATAATTTAAAAAACTGATTGTTAGATTAATTTTCAGGTAGACTATCAGCAGCCTCAGCTATCAGTGGTCAAGTAGACGCTTCAACCCTTGTGATGTGAGAATGATCAAGCAGACACAGAGACTGTGTACCATAACATTCTCAAGTTTATTGAGGAAAATGCTCATATTTATACACAAGATTAAGCAGAATCATCCACGATGTCCAATCATAGTACTCAAAGATCAGCCCTTACCATATTTGGCATATTGAGAATTATAATATTAAGGAAGAGAGATCAGATGTTTCAATGTATGTACGTGTCTTGAGCTCACGTATTGGTGCGAGTGTATAAGTGTGTTCAACCCTAGTTCTTGTTTTGTCTGAGGTGTGTCCATGATGTGCAGATAACAACGAAAAGACATTACACAAGGGCAGTCTCTACACAAGAATAGTCAAAAGTGGAAACTAAGAAATAATTAAATAAAAACAATAGTCACTGTAAATGAATTTTGTTTGGTTTCTAAACTAAAAACTCACTCCAGGGTCAGTAAAACTGCTCTCAGGATTCGTTTTTGAGCCGATCAGAACATCTTCAAACTGGTTAATTACATTTGTGATGTCCTGGTTCTACTCCCAATGAGCAGCGAGGAGCACCAATTAAATCAATACAGACATTGATCCAATTAAAATATACGTTTAACTGTCAGAGTCCTTGAAATCTTTTTTTCTTGGTAAAATGTCTATAAAATATTGTGACCCTATCATTTTGCAAGAGATGAGGAGAACTCAAGAGTGCAAATGACAGTGTTTCTTTGCAAATATAACAAAGTTTATTAGACAACATTCAAAAGGAATTAATCAAAAATGGCAAAAAAAAAACCCAAAAAACAAAACAAAAAACAATTGTAACTACTACAGACAACAGGGTTTCCCAATCACATCCAATGGCAATTGGTTTGCAAATAAATCAAACTCCAAAGTAAAAGTAATCACCAAATCAAACCACTGGAAATTGTCAGAAGCTGGCATACTGGTGGACCAGCATATGTTGTCTTTTGAATGCTATCACTGTTAGAAAAAAAAAGTGAAAAAAAAAACAAACCCGGAAATGTTCTGGCAGCTGGGGCGCCAGAAAAATTCTGTGAAAAATCAGTAAAAAACCATCTCGTAAAAAAACGGAAATATTCTGGCAGCTGGGGTGCCAGAAAAATACTGTGAAATATCAGTAAAAAACCATCTCGTAAAAAAACGGAAATATTCTGGCAGCTGGGGTGCCAGAAAAATATCGTGAAATATCAGGTAAACCGACTCGTAAAAATACGGAAGAAAACCTACTTTAATTAGCCTACCTACAAATACGGGAGAACACTGCTATTATACAATTAATCAGGCTTAAAATTGCAGTAGAGTACTGATATTTGTTGAGTTTTATGAAATGATTTCACATAAAATCAGGCTTAAAATTGCAGTAGAGAACTGATATTTGTTGAGTTTTATGATATAATTTCACATAAAATCAGGCTTAAAATTGCAGTAGAGAACTGATATTTGTCAGAGTTTTATGATATGATTTCACATAAAATCAGGCTTAAAATTGCAGTAGAGAACTGATATTTGTTAAAGTTTTATGATATGATTTCACATAAAATCAGGCTTAAAATTGCAGTAGAGAACTGATATTTGTTGAGTTTTATGATATAATTTCACATAAAATCATGTTTATTTAATCAATAGGTAATGTTTAAAAAATGATACAACAAAATACTACATTTTCCTTTCAAAATATGTCAAAATACTGTTCTACAACTGGTAACCAGCTTTATAATTGCAACAATCTACTGTTAATTCATGCTCATATTTTGTGTAATTTGTGTTTATTCATGCAACTCTACATAAAGATCTTTCATGCCAAAAAGTATGCTTATCCATAAAAACAATGGATTTACCTTTATATAAGCAAATTATTGAATGAGATTTAGCTTGACAAAAACCCTACACACACACAAAAAAAAATTAATCAGGACACATTCACTTCCTGTTCAACATTTATTTTATTCTGTTAAATAACAGATCAAAACAGAAAACAGAAACAATAACAGTCGCCACTCTGGCAATATTCTTGTTTCTAAAATTTAAAACGATATTGTTTGGAGCGTTGATTTCCGTGCAGTTGATGTGCATCAGTGGGCAGCCAAAGAAGGGGCAAGTGAAGGTGGTCCCTCTTTTTCTCATTGCGCTCTTCTCAGGAAAGAAGTAAAAAAGCAAAATAGACAAACTGTGCACTTGAAATAAAAACTCATTGAAATGAAATGTACTCTATTTTTGAAAGTGTTCCTTTTACTCTCTCCATTCATAGTTTTTGTTATCAGGGAAAGAACCTTCGAACTGACAGCCAGCTGCTTTCTGGAAGCATTCTTCTCCACTTTTGATCCTTTGTCTGGGTTGATCCTAAAAAGGCATCTGTTGAGTAACATACAACAATTTCAGTAATAAAACATGTATAATATACTCATTTTATATATTAGCATAAAAGTAGCAGAACAGTCAGAAATTAGCCAGAACATGTCTGAGACAAAATTTAGCTTGTTCTTCTACCAGAGCACCCTATAGGTTTGACCATTGACTCTAAATTGTTCATAATACTTTTAGGGAACATTAGGTACTGCAATTTCATAACTGGCTACTCAAAAGGTTCCCAGGTCATTTGAGTTTTGTGTCATAATTATTACAGCAACAAACGCACTGAAGTTGATGTTAGGTGTGACTTTGCAATTGGACCTTGTTGTTGCATATTGACATACAGTAAGGATGAAGCAGGCATAAATAAATAAAAAAGTGTGTCAAATGTAATAATTTGGTCCATCTTTTAAAAAACAAAAAAGTTACAAAGTGTGACTTCTCTCTACCTGTCAAACTTATACTAAAATAAGGGGGAAGAATATGGCAGATTAAGTCTTAACTGCTACTGACTTCTGCTTCTTACCTCTGCAAGAACTCCAATGTTGCTCTTTGGGTTGCTGGGTAAGAGATATTCAGGCAGTAGTTACAAGGCAAACATCAACACAAGTGCATCACTGAAGATAGTGATGTGGCCATTCACAATGGTCTGGTCCACAGATAACATGAGGTATTCTGCTGCCAAAGGAGAAACTTCCTGATGTATAGTGCACACACACAAGAGAGGGGATCAGTATTTTTGATGATAAATGGCACCCAATGACTATTAAGTACAGAAGTTGTAAAATATATTTTCTCATTACAAATTGATTGAACTGTATATCAAAAAACCATGAAGGACATCCATCAACCAATTAGTAGGCTTGAGAATCACCAGAGGCAAAACAATGTGATAAGGTAGGTATGCAAGTAGTAATATCCAAACGTACCACACACAACAATGCATGGTGTACTTGGAAGTTCAGCCAAGTCCACTTCAGAGGGAAGGGTTGTTTGATCCATTCTATGGAACATCTTGTCCTCTTCCTCACTGAAATATCTAAGAAGAAGTTGAAGACACGCAGCAGCGTTAACATCTGCAACATTCTTGCTTGACATTTCAATTTCTCTGAAGATTGTCTCCATCTTCCCTGTTTTGTCACAAGACTTGAAGTATGAAACAACCCTGGCATATTTGTTTGCCACGGCTTTATCATCAATGTCCATGACTGTAAGCTCTTTAAAATAAGTCATCATGCCAGTTGTCTCAAATAAAAATGGCCATTCATTTGCCAAATCAGAGGTCTCAGTTCCACTGATAATGTCTTTTCTCTGAGTGAAGTAGGTGGCCCTCATCATACTCTCAATACATTTAGTGTCATGGCATCTTTCTTTGTACATTTTCTTTAACTCTTCCTGTGCATGTTTCTGGGATTCCAGGGTTTCATTAGGTGGTAGACAGCATTGGTTCCCAATTTATACATCTGTAGGTGTCTAGTCTCCTTTTCCTGGGTGGGGTATCCTCTTCCTTCACTGGTGCTAATAACTTATCTCTTTAAAGAAAGTGAGAGTGCCTCCTCTCCTCAAATTATCCACTCTGCCCATCATCTGTTTTGTGAGCGAATCATATCCACTGCCCACAATTTCACCTTCAATGACATCAGTGAATGCAACAGGATACACCTTTGCCATCTTTCTTGCGAATCTCACTGAGGTGTTTCTTTCCTGGTGTTGGGCATACCGTCAAGATTTCACTGACAATCAGCCGTATCATTTCAAGTCTCTCACTCTTTGTTGGTCATTTTCCTGCTTCTAACTTTCTGATGAGCTCCGATGTCATCTTCTTCCAAGGAATTTCAAAATTGAAATGCCAGCTGTTGTCATAACGTCGACGAAGTATGCCATCCATACTTGAACAAGATGTTGACCCTGATGAATTTGAACTTGCCAAGCTGTAGTCACCTGAAATGTTGCAGATGAAATGATGAAGCAACATGCAATGTAAATCCAACAATCTTCCACTGTAGTGGCTTAGTTCATTTTAATTTAAACCAATCACAGACACGACACAAAATCTAGATTGGCCATCATAATTCATCTTTTTGTATCTACATATTTGACCTGCATCAGCACAGGTTGCTTTGAGTTTGGTATGTCACATGAATCCCAATTGGTCTCAGTGATTTACAGTCAAACTTGCACATGCAGTACAATAAAATAAATTCAAAAGTGTCTGTAAAGATTTTGGAGATGAAACACTAAGGAGAATTCATAGCTGGAAGAGGATCCCATTTAATTTCAATCCTGTTTTAAATTATTATTTTCTCCCAGCAAATTTCAGCTGGATCCACTGAACACTGGTGGCTCATAAAACAACTGTGTTGACTTTTGTAATTTAACAAAGGTTGGGTACATCATGGACCCAGCTAACATGCTAATTGGAATGTGATGTAAATTTTCACACAAGAATTTTAGGTTAAACATCAAGGTTAACATATTATCACAACATTCAAACTTTCATCAAACACTACAAATAAAGCTGAAAGGTTGTCACTTCACACCATGTTTGCCTTAAATAGTATTAGACCTGAAAATATGCTACTTATCTTGTCTTTAGTGATGTAGCTTAGCAACACTGACATAGTAACTTTTCTTTTTATTTGGAGAATACTTGTTGGCCATATGTAGAGGAGTCACATTTTATTCAATAAAGGAAAGTACTCACCAGAAGCGGAACAACTCGTCAGGCTGTGTACAAGGATGGTCACAGGATGTGGAACATGACTGTTGGTTGCTGACACTGTCCAACGCATCTCTTTGGTTGCTGAGAGGACTGTTCAACACATCTCCTTGGTTGCTGAGAGGACTGTCGAATGTATGTCTTTGGCCTTAATGAACATACAGTTATGGAGTTTTAAATTATAAAGAGTTCACTTAATTGTTATCAATTTTTTTGTCCCAGTAGCACCATAATGTTTTATTTGGTGATAATTCAAATATATATATATATATATATATATATATAGAGAGAGAGAGAGAGAGAGAGAGAGAGAGAGAGAGAGTTATCTACTTTTCTTAATATGAGAAGTTACACAAACTTGCACTTTTGAAATGAGAAATAAGTTTCCTTGCTTCGACTGGCTTTAGAACATGACAAAGGTCACTCTCTTGAATGTAGTTCAAGTCGTCAAGTTCCTGGACTCCCAATTCCTCAAGGGCCTCAAGCAAAGGCTCAGTTTCCTTCAGTTTTGGAAGAGTTCTTGATATGAAAGATGTAAGATCACTCCCTCCATCCATGACTATACAGGAGAGATGGACAGATTAATAGTTTTATTTGTCAGATCATTGTTTTTTATGTAAAACTCTGCCAGCAGTAAAAGGGGCTTGAACACCTCTGGCCAAAAACAGTTATCTCCAGCTAAATTACATTGGGATTGAGTGGTGGAGTAAAATGTCACTAATATGTACAATCTCAGTTGATCAGGGTATTAACAGTGTAGTTATATACCAAATAAGTACACATATTCAGGCAGATCAATCAATGTCAATAATGCTGTGTTTCAGGGAAATTACTCTTGTCCCAAAAAGCTTGTACTCGGGCAGTGGATAATAATCCACTTTGAGCTCTCCTCTCATACACTTCATGTTCTGGCTTGCCTCCTTCACTTCATAGAGTCCATACTTTGTCAAATATGAGACGTTGTGAGGTGTAACAATAAAATACACATTTCTCCTCCTTCACCAGTATGAGCTCAATTTGTCCGAATTCGCCTTGGCTCAGACAAAGAAAGAACCCCTTTTTGTATTGAGTGCCTTTCCACTGTACCTCTGTACTTGCTACAACATTGGGTTCCTGGATAAAGGTTGCTCCTACAGCAGTCTGCACTGCATTGTTGTACAGATCAGCATGATAATGAGTGGAGTTCTTCACCACCAATAAAGGTGCAAAAAATTTACCTGAATGTAGGTATGCTTGTAGTAGCTGGTGGTTCGTGGACAGTGTTTGACAAACATTTTTGAAATTCTGTGTTCTTCGTACACATCTTTTGAAGTATGAATGCTTGCTTTCGAACCTCATTGTCCACAACCGCACAAGCGGGCCAAGTTTCAATATCAATG
Organism: Hybognathus amarus; assembly: GCA_030378365.1. Classification (NCBI taxonomy): domain Eukaryota; kingdom Metazoa; phylum Chordata; class Actinopteri; order Cypriniformes; family Leuciscidae; genus Hybognathus; species Hybognathus amarus. The sequence goes on from JAQIUQ010006331.1 coordinate 37,830, forward strand.
CAGGGTAGTGAATAAGGTAATGATGCTTCGGCTTCAGTTTGTGCGCAGGAAACATTTACTTTCCTTCCCCTCTAGATAGTCACTGATGTGAACATTGAGCAGAGCAATCTGAGGTACCGATATTCTAGGGGCACAAATCAGCTCCACTACCTCTTTGAGTTCGACAGTCAGTTGCCATACTGGATTCTCTGTATCTGTGATCTTTTCACCGATAATAAAAGGGAGGAGCCTCAGCAAAGACCAGTTTTCTGCAGCCTGGCCACCTAGTTTTACACCCTTTTCTGAAACCTCTGAGGGTGAGGAATTACCATCAGATCCTTTGTAGCTAAACTGCCTGATCCTCCGATTAAGCTGCAAATACGTGAAGAATTTCTTCACCTTGACAAAGTAGTTGATGTAAATGGCAAGGTCATAAGCCACAACACCCTCAAACAAATCATGGCCAATACAGGGTGGGAGGCCTGGCTGGCAGACATGGAAAAATGCCAGAGAATTAAACACAGAGTCAAATTTCAAGCCTCTGACTTCACTTGCATTATCATTCTGCAGCTCTTGGACAGTGTCATTGTAGTCTTGTACTGTTCGGATTGGCGCATTGTGTTCCAAGTTGTCCAGTTCATCTCTGGTAATGTGACAATAACGGCAGAAATAGCGAGATGTACTGAAGTTTTCTGTGAAGCCGCTAATACTATGCGAACCCAAATTATCGCCAGCAATGCAAAAAACTGTTGCTTTCACAGTGTTTCCATGTATGTTCAATCCATTTGTCTCCAGTTCTCGAAGCTCTGACATCAATGGAGAGAACACTTCTCAGCGGCCAAAACGTTGGAAATCCGCTTCTCGGCACAACAGCAAAAGCTGCAAGTTGTCAACGATTGATCGGTGAAAAGGATCAGAAGTTAGCGAGAGTGAAGTATACCCCAAGCATCTTGTGTTTTTTCTTTGCAGAGCCAATAGGATTAACAACCTCAAATGCATCTTGATACAGTATCACTTTTAAAGTGAGACCTGACTCTGAAAACAAAGGATTGGATTTAAATACAGATCCATCACACACATCACTAAAAGTAAGAGGTGCACTCTCATTAGCAGATGTTGAACATTCTTCCCACACAGCAGGATCTTTTAACAGAGCTGTCAATGTATCTTTTATTGGTATGTACTGAGCATGTCTCTCCTTTCTGTTTTCATTAAACCCCAAAAAAATTGATTGTGGATGCACATAGTCAAAATTTTCCTCAAAATACTTTTTTTCTTTTGTACTCTGTAGAGAGGGCAGAGCTGCATGATGCATGCACATCTGTGTCATCTACTGTCTACAAAACATCTGCAATTTCTGTGTCAGACAGTTTAGTTTTTGCTTGAAGAGATATTTTAAGTTGGTTCTTGGTGTAATGCAGGCAAAATCCACTGAGACTATTAATTTATTCAACAATCGACTGTATTGTGGAGGAGGGGATAAGGTGCTTCGCCTGCAACTTAATGTAAAACATGCACAGATTTCTCATGTATAGATTTTTCATTACTGCAGGGTCAAGTATATCCTCATCAGGTTCATCATCAATTGCTCCTTCCTCTGACTGTCTTTCAGCCACAGAACACTGGGGATCACTTGGAGCTAACGGAAGACAGTATCCACTAGAGACATTCAGAGCCGTAGAGTGTTTGTGCTTCCTGAGACAGGTGGGACGTTAAAGGAGCAGTATGTAAGATTGTGGCCAAAACTGGTACTGCAATAACATTTAAAATACCGTAAAGCAGTGTATCCCCTTCCCCCGACTCGAGGGTTGCCAGATAGGCGGCAGGATCCAACATTTTTTTGACACATTTGTAGCGGCTGACTGGTAGATCGATGAAGGGTGGAGCATCATACCAAAACACAACATGACAACATCAACATCAGTTGAGGGCTGCAACTTTACTTTTTAAATGACAATATCCTGGCTGGACTACTGTTGTCAGTGATATAAGTATTTGAAATGAACATGATTTCTTAATGTCTAGTGATATATCAGGGCCATTTTATGATTATTTTAAATAAATTTCTTACATACAGCTCCTTTAAGGACGACTTAACTGAAAAGTTGTTTTTGCAGTTTTTGAATGGGCAATGTACTTCCTCTCTTTTCGAAACATGGGACTTCAAGTGACACAAAAGATCTTTAAGATCAATCAGCTGCTTCTGACAGTGAGGAAGTTGACATATAAATGGCCCCTGAAAAGTCTCAGACTGTGACACAGAAGATGCCTGCCGATGATGACGGTACACATGAGATTTGAAACTACTGTAATTTCTAAAGTGAGACTTGCAACCTGCCATACAACATGTATGCTGGTAATTTGCCTCATTTTTGTGTAGCCCTTGATGATGTATATAAACTTTTAGGGTTTTCACAGAAAAACTATTGTGTTCTCAAAGAGTGTGCAGGGATGCAGGCACATATGACACACACATAACTTAGCAGTGACTGCTCTGTTTACTTCGTTATCAACGTCATTACACATAACACCAAACATACGGAACATAAGTACACAGTGCATCATGGGAAATGTAGTCACATAAAGCATTGCACAATATACAACAAAAACCACACCCATTACAAGTGTAATTTTTAGACATCCTTAACAACGAGAAAACAGTCACCTTTTTTGCTCACTTCAACATCAACAACTCACTTGATGTAAGTTATCTGCAGAGATAAAGAAAAAAACAGTCTGTGAGTGCATTTGACATCTGAACTAAGAAATCTGCCAGAAATGTTTATCACTTATTAACTATTGTGTGTGCTAAACAGATAAAACAGTAAACACCAACATTATGCTAAGTGAGCCAACTCTCCACTCACCATGAGGCATAAAAAAATTAGTTTGGTTCTGGTTTCCGACAGACCCTGTCCAATTATGTGCGACCCAAATTTATATTATTAGCTTGGGGAAGAAATAATAAAAATTAAATAAATACACGAATAAAAAAACTTTGAGGCGAACTATTTCACACATCGTTCGTCAAACTGAACTATAATACATATACAAGTCTTTGTTTTTTGTAATTTAGGACACTTTTATTCATATACGCACACATAGGCCTACAATGCATTAGGCACGCACACACCACATGATACGTTAACCTCCATCCGCCTCACAAGTTTCATTAAAAATCATCCTCTTCTGCCGTCTACCACTTCTTTCGCCATGTATTTGTTAGTTTCTTTTATTATTTTATGCAATCCAAAACACTCTAACCTGCCGCGCTTCGTATCTCCGCTTGTCCGGGACAAATGGAATTTTGAAGGACAGGGTAAAAGAGAACTTTACTTGCCCGAACGGACGATTAGAACATCAATAACAAACAAAAAAATAATAACTATGGAATCACTAAACCGAGAGAAATGATTCTGATTATATTACATTTCTTGTAAGTTGGGATCGATTGTGGATAATAAATGTTATTAGCCTAGGCTACTGACGGCAAGGTTGCGCTATTGACGCTCGCGCAGCCTTTCGAGGAGAGATCTACACACATGAGGGCAGCGCACACGACACACACACACACACTCAGTTAACAACATAGTGCCTATAAAACATCTAAATGTGGAGTTTCTATATTTTAACATATGTAAGCAGCCTCAATTATTTTTTCCTGAATACCATCACGATTGAAAATGTGACATTGATTTCCTACAACAGTTCAATAAACAATAACATTTTAGTCACTTACATTTTAGATGCAATATTGGCTGTTTTTGTTCTGTTTCAGCAGCGAAAATAGCTCCTAACAAAAATCACAGCAGAATCACGGCGAATCTCACAGGAACACTCAACCTGTTTTCATTACTGAATGATTCAGCCATTTGAACGAATCGGTTGAGTCAAAGATTCAATGACCCCTTCATTAACATCTGTCTCATTCTTGAATGAATCAACCGTTTAAACGAATCGTTTGAATTAATGAATCAATGACTCACTCATTAATACGGCCGCCTGCCGCCACCTATTGGCGGTTTAGTGTTATGTTTATAAGTAGTCTAGTATCTTTCCAATGCTTCTTACTGCCACTGAGAAGAAAGAAAAAAATCTCCTACCGACCCATGACCTCAACTGATAAACAACCGGAACCAAACTTTTTTTTATGCCTGAGGAGAAAATAGACTCAATACTGTAACTACTTAATGTTGGTCGAAGCTACTATGCAGTATGCCATGTCTTAAGTATTAGAATTAGCATTACCTAAACGTTACCTTTGTCAAGCTGGAAGTCCAAAATGTCCACACTGTCAGAGTATCTTGGTCTCTTCCAATCTTGAATTTTGTGCCGTGGTTCAATTAGCTAATACAAGTTCTCTTCTCCAAAATGTCACAAACTTCACCGTGTCTCTACTCTCTGTTGTCTGCTTGGCTCTCCGCGCGTAACCTCAGTGCTGTATCCACGTGCTTTCCATCGACAACCAAACATTTCCCTTGTTGGTGACCCGGAACAACTTAATGACAGCCATAACAATGTTCGCGTTTGAGAGTTCAAGACCGGTCGCGAGCTGTCTACCATGGCCACAGGGTAGTTGCATAACAACAGAAATAGAATTTCCGGTTTGTCTGCGGTGGGCTCACTGTCTATGGGTGGGCTGGACCCCTTCCGATCACTGCTTTCGTCAATGGCACTCGCTTACTCAACCGAACCGTTCAGCGTAGTATATAAAAGAGTCTTTGTGGTATTAAAACTGGTGCTGTACCGAATTCCGAACTCGCGGACAAATCGCGCGCTCCTTCGCGTGCACGCGCTGAAGCGAGTTTGAATGATTTTCCTTTGCCGTATGCGTTTTCGATTGATTTTTCACACATCAAGCACCCAGATCCTGCATGAAAGCTTTATCTACACAAAATTAACAGAACGTGAACATATGGATAAAAGATGCAAATAAACAAAAACGCATGGCAGATCGATTCAAAAAATAAACTTCAACGGGTAAAGCTACCATAATAAAGCTATCAGCTGTCAAAACATAACTGTTAATTTCACTTAATTTAACTGAACGTAACTTTTGTGTGTTAACACAATACTGCCAAAATAACATTTACAAGATACAAAAACAAAAACTGGCTTTACACATTCATAAAATGTCATAATCCAGAAAATGATTAATTCTTTGATTGTGCATGAAGTTCACTCATGTAAAAACACCATTTTGGATTTACCATTATCTCCTCTCCTTTGTCTCTTTCTACAGTCCTTTATATTCAGATTGCACTTTAATCTTAGAGCTGTGACTGACATTGTCCAAAATATTAGGTTTCTAATGAATAGATGTGAAAATATCGTCAATCAGATAAATTAAAAACTAAACTATTTTCAGGAGAACACAAATTGTCTAAGTAGTGTGAGTTGTGGGTATTTGTATTGTGGTGGTAAGTTAAAAAGCAATTTGAGTGTTTCCTCAAATTAAGTTAATTTAATGAAGTAACAAATAACAAAAAAATAATAACACAAATAACCCTTGTACAAGATAACTCAAAAGGGGTTTCTGGTCCCTATTCTAGGATAAATGTATATATATATATATATTATAGTCTATTTTAAAATGTGAACATGTGGTTTAATGATAAGAAATGTTTTTTACAGTATTAAACAAATTGATAACTGTTTTTTTTAAGTAATAAAAATAATATTTGTGAAAAAACAGTGAATTTCTTAATGTATTTTAACAGTTTGTTTATGTCAAAAATTGACATATTTTCTGTAAAATGACAGAAATGTTATGGTTAATCACAGCCACAGTTTTTTATGTTATTTTACATTCGACATGTGAATTTACAATTTATTTTTGAATTTCTTTGATATTTTTTTATGTATTTCAAAAATACAGGGAAAAAACTGTGAAATAAAAAGGAATAAAACTTCGAAATTACAGATTTTTTTACAGTGTAGTAGGATCCCAGCAAGACCACAACAAAAAGATTTTTCAGATTCACTGAAGATAAGAAGAACGTCAAAGGTTACGTATGTAACCCTGGTTCCCTGAGAGGGAACGAGAGCTGCGTTGTCAACGCGATGGGAACGCTCTGCGTGATTGCGTCATGAAGCGTCTGTACAATCAGTCCAATGAGAGTGTAGGACGTCAGGTGACGTCACTGACCAGGAAACTATAAAGCACCCTTGAGATCAGACCGCGACAGCTTCTGTAAAAAGGCCTGAAGCAAGTCGATCAGGGCATGCAGGAAGTATGGCAGGCGAACGCAGCTCTCGTTCCCTCTCAGGGAACCAGGGTTACATACGTAACCTGAGACGTTCCCTTTCAAGGGAACTTCGAGCTGCGTTGTCAATGCGATGGGAACTCCATACCCACTATGCCATGCTGAGAAATGCCCGTTCTGTGTGAAGTCGAATGCGCACACTAAGAAGCGAGCAACCTAGCCCCGGGAGTGGAGAGGTCTAGGTCATAAAACCTTACATATGTATGCGGAGAGGACCACCCTGCCGCATTACAAACGGCATGAAGGGAAACCCCCGAAATCAAAGCCTTAGAGGCAGCCATACTCCTGGTAGAATGGGTGCGGACCTCCATAAGTGAGGGACGTCTGACCGCATTATAAGCAATAGAGATAGCCTCAACTATCCACTTGCTCATTGCTTGTCTCGATGCCGGGCAACCTTTCTCAGTCGAACCAAAGCAGACAAATAATTGCTCTGACTTACGCCACAGGGCAGCTCTGTGAACGTAGGCATCCAATGCCCGAACTGGACATAACAGATTGAGACTTTCCTGATCTGTGGTATTGAAGGGTGGAGGGCAGAAGGCCTGCAGCACAATAGGACCCATCACATTCATAGGGACCTTAGGAATGTAGCCCGGCCTAGGGTGTAGAAATGCTTTAACCATACCAGGTGCGAATTCCAAACATGAGGGATCAACCGAAAGAGCTTGCAGATCTCCAATTCTCTTAATAGAATAAATAGCGAGAAGAAACAAAGTCAAAGAAGAAGAAAATCAAAGAAAAAAAAAGTGAGGAATTTTTCTGAAACCTCTTCGATAGGTTCGAAGGGAGCCAAAGCCAGACCCTCGAGTACAATGGCCAGGTCCCAAGCCGGAGCTCTGGAGTGCAAGGCAGGCCTCAGCCTCAGTGTTCCACGGAGAAAACGAGTTATTAGAGGATCTCTCCCCAGAGAAGAAGCCCCCGCAGGGGATCTAAAGGCAGATATAGCCGCAACATACACCTTCAAGGTGGAGGGAGTTAGTCCAGCATAGAAACGGTTTTGCAGGAAATCGAGAACTGTACCAACCGGGCAGTCAACAGGATTAAGAGCACGTTCTTCGCACCATGTAGAGAACAATTTCCATTTGAAATAATAAAGTTTTCTCGTGGAGGGAGCTCTGGATTGAAGAATGGTCTCCACGACCTCAGTCGAGAGACCAGCACTTACCCCCTCAGAGGCCAAGCCCATAGCTTCCACAACTCGGGGCGAGGGTGAAATATTGTGCCCCCGCCTGTGAAAGCAGGTCCGCAAACCATATTCTGGTTCGGCCAATGCGGGGCTACCAACAACAGATGAGCCCCTTCCTGGCGAACTCTTTCCAGAACTCCCAGGAGCATTGATATCGGGGGAAATGCATACAGGTGTAGCCTCGGCCACACCTGCACCATTGCATCCAGTCCGAGAGGAGCTGGCTGCGTGAGAGAGAACCATAACGGACAGTGAGTTGTCTCCTGAGTTGCAAATAGATCGACCTGAGCCTGACCAAAGTTCTCCCATAGGAGCTCCACCACCTCTGGGTGGAGTCTCCACTCCCCGGGCCTCAGCCCCTGCCTCGACATAATATCGGCCCCCACATTCAGATACCCTGGAATATATATTGCCCTCAGTGACAACAGTTTCCCCTGGGTCCATAGGAGGATCTGCAGAGCCAACTTGTATAAAGCTCTGGACCTCAGACCCCCTGATGGTTCGATGTAGGACACCACTGAAGTGTTGTCCGTGCTGACAAGAACATGTTGGCCCCTCAGGTCAGGCAGGAAGTATTTGAGAGCCAATCTTGCTTGCATCATTGTCGAATCCCACACTACCCCCAGATAAGTGGTCCTCTGTGCTGGAAGGAGCACACTTTTCTTGGTGTTTAGCCGTAACCCCAACCTTTTCATGTGTGACAGAACAACATCTCGATGTTGAACCGCCACCTGCTCTGACTGAGCTAGGATCAACCAATCGTCGATATAATTTAACACGCGAATGCCCTGGGATCTGAGAGGAGCCAGTGCGGCGTCCCACCCATTTCGTAAAAGTGCGGGTGATAGACCTAGGCCAAACGAAAGGACCCGATACTGGTAAGCTTCGCCTCCGAAAGCAAACCTCAGGAACCTTTAATGATGACGATGACTCGGGAGAGAGATAACTCGCAAGCTTCTCTTCAGCCCGAGGCATCGTCGCAAAACCGTGATCAAGCAGCACCTAATATGTTACTATAATTAGATGTCTGCGGGCTAAACACTCTGATGGGGAGGCAGTGTTTTAGATGGCAAAAATCTCTCATCAAGTATACTTTTTAAATTTTTTTGAAACACTTTCACTTTCATCAGCTGGCCAGTCAATATTTAATCTAGCCACAGCCGTGACAAAACCTCCAAAAGCTCCTCAGTCGCCGGGGGTATGAGCTGGCGAAACATCATGATCCCCGTTTCATCGACGCTGACGACATCCAATTCCTTGGAACTGGATAGCGTCAGCATCGGTGCTTCAGCCCGGGAAGGAGAATCCGCAGAGCGTGCTCCTCCCTGGGCAAAGGCACTGGATCCAGCAGGTAAGGGCTGAGATAAGGCGGGGCCTGTCTCAAGCCCCGCTGCCAGATCCATTTGCGAACTCCAGGATGCAGTCGACGCTGTGCCTCGGCGACAGCGGAACCCGCACCCAGGGAACGCGAGACCGAACCGTCCTTCTCAAAGACGCCCGGGGAGCAGAGCGTTCTCATAGAAAGCTTTACACAATGCTCGCAGTCAGCTCCCTCGAGAATTGACTGGGCATGCTCCACTCCCAGACAAGCTACACAAAGCTGATGTGTGTCCCCACCCGTGCATGAAACGAGGCAAGGAACAACACAACGCTTAAACTCTTTGATTCACCATTGTATATGTGTGTAATATAGTGTACTTGACAGACAACAATAAATAGACAGAGACAAAGTACAGAGACTCGCTTGCTGAAGGCTACAGAAGCTGTCGCGGTCTGATCTTAAGGGTGCTTTATAGTTTCCTGGTTAGTGACGTCACCTGACGTCCTACTCTCTCATTGGACTGATATGTACAGGCGCTTCACGACGCAATCACGCAGAGCTTTTCCATCGCGTTGACAGACGCAGCTAGAAGTTCCCTTGAAAGGGAACAAAAAGAACAGAAAGAAGAGAAGAGATGATGAGCAGAAACACAACAACTAAAACTGACTTACATCCACACAGCCTTAGGGGAAATTATTTGCAAATAAAATCAATATCTCACCAAAGGATGATTAAGCAACTTAATTTTTTTATAATTTAATAATCACAAAGGTTCGTAATCAAAACGTACAAATCGTTCGTAATCTTAGGTATTTGTTTCGTTTGTTAATTTGTTAAGTAACTGCCATGATATTCTTCTTAACATCTCCTTTTGTAAGTCCTCATGATTATGGAACAAAATACAGGCATGTAATAAGACTGTAATACCTAATAGTGTTACAATAATAAAAACAGCCTGACTCCTAAGCTTCAATCAAGCTTTATTCTATGCAACATAAATCATCACATTAATGTAATTATATTATTATTGATAATATTATTACTATTATTAGTAGTATCGCATTATCTAATAAAGAAGATTTAAGTTACCACTAACATTAGTTAGCTCCAGCTGGAGAACACACAATTCTCAATGGCTATGCCATTCTCAAAGCCATGAGGCCTACAATCCTTTGAAATCTTTTCAGAGGAGAGTACATCACCTACTTTTAATGACATCACCAAGCACTGGATACACACAGATCATGCTGTGATGTCAGCCGCACTGTCATTGACACCGAGATCTAGAGGCCAGATCCATTTCCAGAAAAGAAGCTTTCTGACTGGAAGATGGCGAAACTCTTGGTCCAATGAGATGGCGAACTCTTGGTCCAATTGACTTTGAGGCCCACAGCCTCTAAATGGCTTAGTAACAAAACCCTGTGTGTCATAATTTTTCACCTCTGACTGAGCCATAATTAGCCAGTCATCCAAATAGTTCAGTATTGGCAAACCCTGTTGTTCAGGGGGGCGAGTGCAATGTCCATGCACCTCGTAAATGTATGAGGTGCTAAGGACAGGCAGAACAGAAGGACGTGTACTGGTAAGCCTGACCCTCAAAGGCGAATCTTAAGAATGGCCTGTGATGGGGGGCTATCTGTATGGGAAAATAAGCATCTTTCAGATCCACTGATATAAACCAGTCCCCCAGGGGGACTTTGCGCGAGAATTTATCTGGTTGTAATCATTTTGAACGATCGCTTCATGAGAGCTCCTCTGTTCAAAAGCCTGAGATCTAGAATGGGTCTGAGACCGCCATCCTTTTTGGGTACCAGGAAGAAATGGCTGTAGACACCCAACTTGCTCTGGTCTAGAGGGACGGTTTGGCGCTTTTCGAGTACAGTTTCGTTATCTCAGCTTGAAGCAGATGAGCTACTTTCTGATCCACTGTAGTTTCCACACCCCAGCTTGAAAGTGTGGGGGTCATGAACAAACTCGCGAAAAACAAACAGTGAATAGCCTCGTTTTTATGTTCAGCACCCAGTCTGACTCTCCCGTGATAGCTTCCCATGCTTTTGCACGTATAGCTAGGGGTAGAATGGTATCTGGGCTCTGGTCGCTGTAAGCTAGGGACCCAGAGACCTGAAAGGGCTGATAAATTAACACTGTGCTTGCAGTGTTTCACTGCTCATCGGGCAGTGACCAATCCAGGCCGAGGTCCTCCACGGCTTTCCTGAGAAGGTGGAGAAGCTCGACGTAGACACTGCCTCTAATCCCACCGGACTCCTGAAGAGAGGGGCGGAAAACAAAACAGATCCTGAAGTTGGCCATCCGGAAGTGACACCGGGGAAAGCAAAACATGTGGGGATCCCGCAGACGTGCATTCGTCTACTGGAACCTCCTCAGACGGCCTCTGAGAGTGGCGCTTCTTACGGTGTGGTGCAGAAGAGGGAGGCGGAGGCACAGAATAAACATCAAAGATGGCTAGTCAAGCCAGCAGGGTTAAGGCTTCTTCTCTGACATCCAGTGATGCAAAGGCTTTGCTGATGAGATGAATATCAAGAAGCATTCTATTCGAGCTCTGGCTTATATAAGCATAAGCCACGTCCATTTGTGTGGGACACCAGCGCCCTCATTGGTGCTTACATCACGAGCAGTCCTTCGATTAGTTGTAGCAGTTGCCAGTGCTCGAAGTGGGGCGGTACTCACCGGTACGCAGTACCAGCACTTCTACATTTTACTCTTAAGCGTACCTGCACTTTTTGTTGCGTACCGCTACTTCTCGCATACAGCCGGTACTCTATACCACTGACAGAAAAAGCGTGACGGCCGTTTAACACCTTATTTACTGCACACATCTGTGGCGCGTTACGGCTGCGAAACGGCAACCGGAGCTGATCGCGGAATTCGCGGCCACCGCAAGCGTGAGTAGCGCATATCTTTTCGGCTTGCATGTTAATCAATGAGTGCAGTCACACCGCGAGGAGGAGCGTCGCGTGAGCTGCTGGCCAGGGTTCGGTGCCGTCGTGCCAAGTCTATTTGTGTTGTGGTCACGCTCATTAAGGTGAAAGCACACTTTTGATGGAGAAAATAAATATGATTTCACACAAAAAGTGACCAAAATGCACAGAATTTGCATGTCTAGTGTGTTTTAACAAGCACTGGAGTAGGCTACGTAGAAAAGAAAAAGACTCAAACATATTTATACAAGATTTAGCCATTTAAACGTCTTAATTATTCAGTTTGGGTAAAATTAAGGTTTATAAATAAATAAAACGAGCAAGCCAGTCAGAATATAAGCTATTCTTTTAGTTTATGTAATAGCCTACAGACAGGTAGCCTACATGCCCAAATCAAACCTAGCCTACTTTTTTATGTTTGCTGTCTTATCTGAAGTATGACTGAAAAGACAATATTGAGAGCTGTTTTCTTGGTTGTTTCTGTTGTTTACCATTTACATGCAATTGTTGTATACTTCCCATCTTAACAAACTTCAAGAATCAAGTTATGACCAACTTCTAAAAAGAGAATGTTTCTTTTTAAAGAAATGCATGCACACACTACTTGTTTAAATATATTTATGTTGTTAATAAATAACAATAAATTGTTGTTGTAAGAGCAATATTTCCAAGTTTTGTTTTTCCCTGTAAAAATCTCAAATGTCATGATTTGCCAATGCAAGAGAGTACCGGCACCTTTTTCCCCACTTAAGCACTGGTTGCCGCAGAGCAGCCAATAGGCACACAAGCTGCCTTGCCCAGGTCTGCTCGCTGCAGCAAATATGTTTTAAATTAATACAAATTATAAGGATAATTTTTGGCTTCAGTATTCAAGAAAGAGGTTTTGCAGTAGCGTAAGTTATCTCACGCAACACGAGAGTACTCTCGTAAGAGAAACCAGACTGAGTCGCTCAGTTCTCCTCTGGCCAAAGAACAGTGATTATGATGATTTAGGTAGTAATACAGGTCACAGGATTACCGGATTCGGCTGACTACATCATACATTGTGGTCGTGTCTAGGCACAGGTCCTCCATCTGATCTGGATATGGCCCAGTCCGACTGACTACATCATGCTTTGTGGTTTTAATGTAAACGTCTCAAAACATGAAAATAAGCCTCTGTACTGTAGGCAGTCTTTGTAATTAATTTAATTTCTTTTAATTAAGCTTTGCATCTTTAGAAACCCAGTCATATTTTTGAATGGTCATGGTTTATTCACTTATTTTCCCGAAAAATAAGGATTTAAGTAATTTACTTCCTGCTTATTGTGCTGTAAAAATCGTCATTTTGCGTCATGATAGGCAGGAAGTCACATTTCATTGAAATGACAGAGACTACAAACTTAGCTCCTCATTATTATTCAAGGGTGTGGGACCCACTCACCCTACAGGCCTATTACAGATCAGTGGGTGGGACTTCACTTGCAGAAACTGAAATCATTTCAGCCATCTTGTTTGGAAGCTAAGCTAACAAGCGCTTTTTTCCTGGAAGAAATCTCTGAATCAGACGAGCACATGGACGTTTGTGTTGTGATCGTGATATGAACCATCCTAGTTTCACCTGAACATGAAGTCTGAACATCCAGGTATGATCCAATAATTCACCACAGCTGATACAGAAAGGAAAACAAACAGGAAGTAATTCACTAATGAGTTTGCCATTGTAACGTTAATGGGGTTCGTTGTTGTGGGAAGGACATTTAAACATTTTAATAATAAAATGAACAAATACAAAACGAAAGTATAAGCCAGCAGAGCAGCCCCTCATTTGACGACTGATGTCCACGCACAGCCAAAACAAAACACCACATACAATCAGTGTTCCTCTCTTGATCTGCCGCTATTGCTCCTCCTTTATGCTTTCGCTTGCGGTACGGTCACAGGGGTCTTTCAATATCACTCACGCCACCGGCCTCGCGCCATCCTCTCGCGCTGCTCTCACATCCCCGTCCTGCTTGCCACAGCCAACTTACTTTGAAATGTTGTCTGAAATGAATTTCAAACTTAGCCTTGTACGACGCAAGAGTGATTTCTCTGAAGTTTTGGCGCTGGTTCTGGATTAATGGGTGTGGCTTGCAGAGCTGTGCAAAGTGATGCATTCTGGGAGTTGTTGTTTTATATACAAATGCGCCCATCAGTTATTTTATGTCTTTTCTCAGTTAAGAGGCCACAAAATTCAAAAATGATTTTACATTTCGACTACATACAGTATATGATCCACTTTAAATAAAGATTAATGTTGAAATGGGTGAAATGCTCCTTTAACCGTTTATTTTTGTTATAATAAAGAAAATGAAACTCAGAAACAGGACAACTACTTTAAAATGCAAAGTAGAACAGACACTGAATTAAAAAATAATTTTTCACTTTAAAAAAAAATCACCTTTTTATTAAACTTGCCAGGTGTCACAGAACCAGAAGGACACAGACAGGTAAGTCAATAGTATTTATTGGAATGGATTGAACTGATGAATCAGGTGAGTCGAGGACAGTCACTATAGCAGAGTACTGGTTGAATGGCGGGATTATTTTTTTATTATAGTTTATTTAGATCAGGACAGATACAAAAAACATAGATACACTTTAACAGTGATCTGATGTATGCATCAATGTTTTTAGCCAGAGCTAATTTACAACATTAGTCCCTAGAAGGGCTTTTTTAGTAAAATATAATACATGCGATAAGATACATGAGGAATGCAATACAATAAGGGCTCTTTAATGGAATGCAATACAAGCTAAAAATACTAGTAAAGTGAAAAATAATAGAATATAATATAAATGAAAATAAATATATATATATATATATATAAAAAATAAATAAATAATAATAATAATAATAGTACAAGAAAGGCAGAGTCGACAAGGGCTAAATATGCGAATAGCGCTGTTCCTGAATTAACCACATTTTGGTTTTTGTTTTGAAGGTGTCTAAGGTTCGGGATACAATTTTAGATGATCTGGCAGAAAATTCCACAATTTTGCCCCTTTTTAAAGAGTCTCTTTTAAAGATTTTAAAGATGATTAGAATTCCGGGGAGTTGGAACGAGTGGGTGGAGTGACGGTGTCTGGCACTGAGGCGGGTGTATCCGTGACAGTACCCCCTTCCACAGCCAGCTCCAGCTGGCAGGGCAGAGCGACGGCGGGGCGGCCACGGCCTCGGGGTGCCGGACGTGACGGGGTGTGTGGTGTGGAAATCCAGGAGGAGGGATGGGTCCAGGATGTCCTCTCTGTGGACCCAGCATCTCTCCTCAGGTCCAAAGCTCTCCCAGTCGACTAGGTACTCAAGGTGGCCGCCTGTCGTCGGGAGTCGAGAGATTCCGTTGACTCCATAGATGTTGGTGTCCTCGGGGTCCACGGGAGGGGGAGAGTCCGACCTCAGCACCAGAATCTGGGGAAGAAGGAATGAGAGGGTTAGTGTGGAACTTGAGGAGAGAGACATGGAATGTCCGCTGAGTCTGGCCATTGGACTGGGGATGGTACCCGGAGGTTAGGCTGACAGTCACACTGAGCAGATGGAAAAAGGCCTTCCATACCCGGGAGATGAACTGTGGGCCACGATCAGAGACAATGTCTTCTGGGAGTCCGAAGTGTCGGAAGACTTGGTGGAAGACCTCTGCGGTTTCAAAGGCAGTGGGTAATGCGGCCAGGGGTATCAGCTTGCAGGCTTTGGAGAAGCGGTCCACGACTACTAGGATGCAGGTGTGGGTCTCTGAAAGTGGCAGATCTGTGACAAAGTCCACCCCCAGGTGGGACCAGGGACGGGATGGGATGGGCAAGGGACGAGCTTCCCTCCGGGAGGCGACGGGGCACCTTGGCCATGGCACAGACTGAGCAACCCCTCACGTATTGGGAGACATCCTGGGCCATACCCGGCCACCAGTAGCGTTGTTGGATGAGCGAGAGGGTTTGATGGCTGCCTGGGTGTCCAGGAGCCCGGAGAGGTGTGTACTGAGTTCATGAGGGACGGGCGCAGGGCGAGTGGGGACATAGACCCGCCCCTCAGGACCTCCCGGCGGAGAAGGTTCCAACTGAGTGGCCTCGGCGATGTGGTCATCGAGGCTCCACTGGATGGGGCTAACTACTATGGCTGGAGGGAGGATGGTGTCCGGTTCGGGGGGTTCCGAGGGAGGTTGAAACTGACGGGACAGGGCATCGGCTTTGACATTCTTGGGTCCGGGGCGGTAGGTGACGGGTGAAATTGAATCGGGTGAAGAAGAGTGCCCACCGGGCTTGGCACGGGTTGAGGCGGCGGGCCTCCCGGAGATAGGCCAGGTTGCGGTGATCAGTGATGACGGTGAATGGATGTTTAGCTCCCTCCAGCCAGTGTCTCCACTCTTCCAGGGCCAGCTTGATGGCAAGTAGCTCCCGGTTCCCGATGTCGTAGTTCAGCTCCGCCGGGGACAGTTTTTTGGAAAAGAAGGCACATGGATGGAGTCGTGAGGGGTTCCCCTGCCGCTGAGATAGCACCGCTCCTACCCCGGTGGTGGAGGCGTCGACTTCAACCAGAAAGGGGCGGTCTGGATCGGGTAGGACAAGGGTAGGTGCAGTGCTGAAGGTCCTCTTGAGTGTCTCGAAGGCTTCGTTGGCTTGGGAGTTCCAGGACAGAGACTTGGCCCCACACATCAGGAGGGAGGTGATAGGTGCAGCGATTTGACTGAATCCCGGATGAATCGCCGATAGAAGTTAGCAAAACCTAGGAAGCGTTGAAGTTCCTTGACTGGAGGTGGGTTGTGGCCATTGGGTGACTGCGTCCACCTTCCTCTGGTCCATGGTGACTCCGTGGGAGGTGATGACGTACCCGAGGAAGTGGATGGTGTTCTGGTGGAAGACGCACTTCTCGAGCTTCAGGTAGAGCTGGTACTGGCGGAGACGGCGGAGGACGAGTTGGACATGGTGGATGTGCTCAGACAGGGAGTGGGAGTAGATGAGTATGTCGTCGATGTATATGATGACAAACTGGTTGAGGAAATCCCAGAATATTTCATTCATGAACCCTTGAAAGATGGATGGTGAGTTGGACAGCCCGAAGGGCATCACAGAGTGTTCGTAGTGCCCGCCGGAGTGATGAAGGTGGTCTTCCACTCGTCACCTTCCCGGATGCGGATGAGATTGTACGCACTACGAAGATCCAGCTTGGTGTAGAAGTGAGCCCTCGGAGCTGTTCCGACGTGGCGGAGACCAGAGGAAGGGGATACCGGAATTTGATGGTGGATTAGTTGAGAACTGGTAGTCGATACAGGGGCGCAAGCCTCCGTCCTTCTTGCCAACGAAGAAAAAACTCGGAAGCGGCAGGGAGGTTGAGAGGGACGAATGAAACCTTGGTTGAGCGCCTCCGAAACGTCTCCTCCATGGCCTTCTGCTCCGGGATGGACAGGGGGTAGATCTTTCCGTGTGGTAGAGGGGCCCCAGGCAGCAGGTCAATCGCACAGTCCCATGGCCGGTGTGGTGGTAGTGTGGTTGCCCGCTGATTATCGAAGACATCCTGGAACGCCTGATACGGTGGAGGGATGGCTGGAGGATTCTTCACCGGAGGACTCTCGACGGAGGTGGAGGCCAGGGGAATCCGGGGTGTCGAGGCGGAAGATGGTTTGGAGGCTTTCCGTACTGAAGAGAGACAGCGACCGAAGCACTCCTCTCCCCACTGCAGGATCTCTCCGGTGGACCACTGGATGTCAGGCGAGTGCTCCTCCAGCCTGGGGCGTCCCAGGATGATCTCCACGGTGGAGCCCTCCAGCACCAAGAACGAGATGGTTTCCCGATGGAGGCAGCCGATGTGAAGCTCTACCTCGGGGCTCCGGTGTTCCACCCCGTCCTCGGCCTAGGGGTCGTCCCAGAATGGTCCGGACGTGCAGAGTGTGAGGGATGGCTTGACGGTGGGTTTGTAGACGGGACCAGAGTGGTGGTGGAAATGAAGTTGCCCGCCGAGCCGGAGTCGAATTAGCGCTTGAACTGAAACAGATCGTTTGCAATGATGAATGATAGCAGGAGTACTGTGCAGAGAGGAAATAGGTAGAGGAAACTGAACTGTACTCACACTGGGCCGAGGAGGGCGGACAGGACAGGTCTGGAGTTGATGGCCAGATTCCCACAATACTGGCAGAGACGTTGCGTGAGACGTCGCTGGCGTTCCGAAGGAGAGAGGTGGTATGAACTGATGTCCATGGGCTCTGGTGCTGAAGGGTTAGCGGGAAGCGTTGGGCGAGGAGGGGCGGTGCCGATCGGTCGAGCCGACAGGCGGCACGCCGCTGATCCAGGCCAATGGACTGCTGGTTGAGATTCTCGAGTCATCACAGCGGCATCAGTCGGAACACCGGGCGAGACACGTGTCGATATGCGGTGATCAGAGCCGTCTCATTCCAGCCGCTGGTGGCCGCGGAGTCCGGAACTGAAGGGCGTAGGCGGCGACCGGAGATCGGGCCCTGACGGAGACGGAACAGCTGATCCGGCACCGAGATGGTGTGGGCGGATGACGTGGAGAGCTTCCCAGAAGTGGCGCGCGAGCGCGGAGCATGACTGGACAACGGAGCCGTTGCTAATCCACAGTGCTTCGGCCCAGCGTCAGTGCTGGGCCCCGCAGAAGTGAGAAGAAAACGCTATCTGGAGCGATCAGTGCGGAACTGCGTGGCGTTCATTTCCATGAACAACTCACACTGGAGAAGAAATCCGCGCATTCCCCTCCTCGCCTGTGAAGGGCGCTGGTGGGGCCATGGGACTGACAGAGACAGCCGGCGAGTCTCCATAATGGGCATGGCGGTGGGGTTGATGGTGTAGTCCGGGTTGTGGAAGTGCTGGTAGGCAGATATCGCTGCAGCCGCGGTGGTAGTGGAGGGCTGCAGCATGTTGGTCTGGTCTTCTGTCACGAACCAGAAGGACACAGACAGGTAAGTCAATAGTATTTATTGGAATGGATTGAACAGATGAATCAGGTGGTCGAGGACAGTCAATATAGCAGAGTACTGGTTGAATGGCGGGATTAAGAGTCTCTTATCTGTTGCAGGATCTGGTGGATGAACGGAGAGACGAACAGGCTGGACCAGGACAGACACAGGAACGAGAGATGACCACGGAGGTAAACACAGACAGGTAAAGCAGCGGGAGTCTGTGAGAATTCGAGTGCATCAGCGAGACCAGACAATGAGGAGGTGAGTGAGAGTGTCTTTTATGGGAGCTGGGAATGAGGTGCAGGTGGCGGTGACAGGTGATGATGATTAGAATTCCGGGGAGTTGGAACGAGTGGGTGGAGTGACGGTGTCTGGCACTGAGGCGGGTGTATCCGTGACACCAGGAGACTAACTGAAAAAAAAAAAACTGAGGCACAGAACTGTAACATAATAATACAACACCCATCCAGATTAATCCAAGATTATGACAAGTTTTATGATATTTACTTCAGGTATTTACAATCTTCTTCAAATATTAAAGGGAGGTTTGAATTTGTTTTGGGTTCTTGAAAGGCGCTATAGAAAATAAACATATTATTATTGCTATTATTATTATAAACAGAAGTGTTTCAGACACAGTGAAAGGAACTTATGCTACAGTGGGTATTATGAGGAAATTAGAAGTGTTCTTTGACCAACCTATTTTCAATGGAAAGAAGCTAAAACCTTTTCAAAAAGTTGCTAAATGTTGCAGCTAAATCAGCAGTTTACATCTCTTCTCTTCCTAAACTGTTCTCACATTTTAATATAATAAAAAAGAGCTGAATGCCCAATTAAGTTATTCTTATTTACATATTTTCTGTCAGACAGTGGAACAAGTGTGATATGGTGACATGTAAACCAGCAATCCAAAAAGTCGCTAGATTTGTCGCTAAAAATTAAGTCACTATAGGGGTATGAAAAGTTGCTAATCCTGTGAAAAACTCGGCTAAATTGGCAACTGGCAATTGGATGCACTTAAACCGAGACTTTAGAACACAATTTTGAACCTTTAAAATAGCATAATAGGCGTACTTGAAATATGAATGTTTTATTTTTCCAGCAGAGAAGAAATATATGAACTAGCAGAAGTATTGATTTACTGTTTATAGAACTTGTGTCAAAGAAATATAACACTTAATAGTCGTGATTGTTGCTTTCGAATATCATTTAAAATGCTCGATGAGGGAAAACGTCTCAGTTACATATGTCTCGTTCCCTGAGATAGAGACGGATGACGGAGAATGGGGTTTTTGCCTAAAAGGCCAATCCTCTTCGAGTAAAAACAAGCCAATGACAAGGAAATGCCATGTGTCTGCGGAATTTGCATAGCGCATCCCCGCCTCACCTCGTGAGTAAAAAAAGGAGGAAGTGGACGCAACCGCAGTATGTCTTCGCTAAGGAGCCGAGATTGAACTCAGGCGTCTACCAGCGGTACAGCGGAAGTGGCAGGAAGACGTTTCCTAATCAGGGAACGAGGGTTACCCTTTTGTAGTCACTCCGAGTTACGTCGGATGACGGAGAATGGGGGTCCCCTGTGTAATCACGCCACCTTCACAGCTGTCTTCCAGTGCCCTGCGAAAGTCTGATCCCCTGTCGTGAAGAACTTAGCACAGACGAGGAGTCCTACTTAGCACAGGAATACCAAGGTACACTGGGGAGCATATCTCAGAGGAAATATGCCGCAGTAAGCCTACCCCTAAGGAGGACTTGAGAATACACATATGGCCCAAGAGTCACCAACTAAAATTTAACTCCAGGGGTGGCAAGGTGGCTTGCCAAGGGAAGACACATGCTCAGAGAGGCTTACAGTGGAGAATACACATGTGGAGGTTACTGACAGGAACCATGCACACGGAGGCACCTAGCCGACGTCCAGGCAACAGACACTGGCGCCAGCATCAGCAGTGCTGGAGGAACTCAGGGCTTCAACGGAAGGCTCAGCTGAGGAAAAATCGCACTTATCCAGTCCGTGGAGTGGAATGGCGAGCAAGCGAAGACACCTGAGCGGGTCCAGTACTGGCCGGGTGAGCGAGTACAAGAGAGGACACAGGCTCCACTCGGAGATTATAGAATCTGGCGAATGTGTTGGGTGTCGCCCAGCCTGCAGCTCTGCAGATGTCTGCTAGCGAGGCGCCATGCGCTAGAGCCCAAGAGGAAGCCACACTCCGGGTGGAGTGGGCTGTCACACCAAGGGGGCACGGTCGACCTTGCTGCTGGTAAGCCAAAGCAATGGTGTCCACTATCCAGTGAGACAACCTCTGCTTTGAGAGAGCCCTTCCCTTCTGGCTCCCACCATAACAGACAAAGAGCTGGTCTGAGGTCCTGAAACACAGCGTTCTGTCCACGTAAGCCCGGAGGGCACGTACTGGACAGAGCAGTGCCAAGGCTGGGTCTGCCTCCTCCAGGGGCAGCGCTTGCAGGTTCACCACCTGGTCCCGGAAGGGAGTGGTAGGAACCTTGGGCACTATATCCAGGCCGGGGTCTCAGGATCACGTGAGAGTAAGCCGGCCCGAATTCCAGGCACGCTTCGTGAGACGGAGATGCGTGCAGGTCCCTTACCCTCTTGATGGAGGCCAGTGCAACCAGGAGCACTGTCTTCATTGACAGGAATTTAATCTCAACTGATTGCAGAGGCTCAAAGGGAGGTCTCTGCAGGCACATAAGACCACTGAGAGGTCCCAAGAGAGGAGGGCGAGGAGGATTCAGTCTCCTCTCTCAGGAACCTGACGATCAGGTTGTGCTTCCCCAAAGACTTACCATCAACTGCTTGGTGATATGCGGCAATAGCAGCCACATACACCTTCAGGGTGGAGGGAGACAGCCTTCGCTCCAACCCATCTTGCAGGAAGGAAAGCACAGACACTGATCGAGCATCTCCGGGGATCTTCTCAGCGAGAGAGCACCAGTTGACGAAGAGGTTCCAGGTCTCGTGGACGACGCTCTCAGCGGAAGTGATGGTAGCCGCTACCGCAGGTGGCAGGGTACTCAAACCTTCCTCGTCCCAGGAGCCACACGTGTAGCCTCCAAAGATCGGGACGAGAGTGACACAGGGTGCCCCGTCTCTCTCCTTCATCAGAGGAATTGGCCAAGGAAGTGCTGTCGCAGGGAGTATCAGTTCGTAAAACCAGGTCTTGGTGGGCCAATATGGGGCGACCAAAATGACTTGCTCTTCGTCCTCCTTGACCTTGCACTGAGTACGTGCCAGAAGGCTCACTGGGGAAACGCATACTTGCGTAGGCCCCGCAGGCCAGCTGTGTGCCAAGGCGTCTGTGCCGAGCATCCCTCGGTCAGAGTAATACAGGGTGCAATGGGATGAGTCATGGGAAGCGAACAGATCTATCTGTGCATCCCCGAACGGGTCCCATATCAGCTGGACCAACTGGGGATGGAGCTCGCCATTCGCCAGAGATTGGACGGATCCATGACAGCTCGTTGGTTGCCAGGTTCCGCTCTCCTGGAATGTAAATAGCACGAAGTGACCTCAGGTGCTTCTGACTCCATAATAGGAGGTTGCGTGCGAGTTGCGACATCTGGCGTGAGCATAGACCACCCTGACGGTTGATGTTCGCTACCGTTGCGTTATTGTCTGAACGGACTAGTGAGTGTTGACCCCTGAGCAAGCGTCCGGAAGCAGCGCAGGGCAAGGCATACTGCCAGCAACTCGAGGCAATTGACATGCATTAGGCGCTGGGGTCCTGTCCAGGAACCCGCGGCTACATGTCCATTGCACATGGCACCCCAACCCATGGCAGAGGCATCTGTGGAGACAACAACATGCCTGGAAACTCGCTGCAGGGGACTCCGGCCCATAAGAAGCTGAGGTTCGTCCACGGGAAGAAGGTCTGATGGCAGGTCAGAGTTACTGGAACTCTGAGCGTGCTGTGATGCCATGCCCACCTCAGGACTCGATCACGAAGCCACAGCTGAAGCGGTCTCATATGAAGCAATCTGAGTGGCGTTGCTGCGGCCGTGGATGCCATGTGCCCCAGGAGCCTCTGAAAAAGTTTCACTGGGACCGCACTCTTGCCCTCGAACTGTCGAAGACAAGTCAGCAGTGAGTGTGACCGAGTCTATCTCCATACCGAGAAAAGAGATCCTCTGCACAGGGCAAAGTTTGCTCTTCTCCCAGTTGACCCAAATATCTGCCCATATCTGCCAATTTTGGAGTCCCCCAATTAATCCATTCTGCAATTTTAAATACATCATTCAAATTTTAAGAACGGCGCATTCTTCAGCTGTTTATGTCGCCAGTCGACCATGATCTTGACATCGCACACCGCTCGACGCATGTGCATCTAGGTGACACGGATAAAAGTATGCATCGGCATCAATATATTCCCGGGAGCTCTGTAGTTGCATGGGATGTGGAAGCCGCAAAAAGGCCCAGGAACTTACAAAAGTGCCCTGGCCTTGAATGACAAAGTAAAAAAAAAATAAAAAAATAAAAATAAAAAAATAAGACTAAACCCAAATTAAATAACCAAGACTTGGTTGGTATTTTCTCAGGAGATGTTTCTAGCATTTACTTCAGACACCGGATTATCAGCAAACTGCCAAGAGAACTTCTAGGTGGCTACTCAAAATAAACTAGCAATCTATTCAGTCAGCGTATTCGCGTTTGATCTGCGTGAAAAAACCCGAAATATAATTGCTAGACCTACTTTTAGCTACCAAGCAACCTTTCCACAAGGGATAGATTTATTTTAGTATTTCGGAAATAAAATCAACCATTTATTTGAGCTAATCAGTACATGTCTGATGTAAATGCTAAATGCCTAATACATGTTGATACTACAACAATGCAAAGTTTATGTTCTTAACCTTGCAGTTTTTCACATACCAGGTAAGCCTCATTTTCTCCATTTCTCTGCACAAAACTGTCCAGAAAGCGTCATTTAATGGTTTATTTTCCTGAGGACGGTCTGTCACCGACTCCGAGCTTTCGGTTCGTCAATTTGGTGGTCAACGAGCTTCGGCTTGCGTTTCGTGCAGCTCGCACGGTCACTCAGCAGTTTTTGCCCCAAAGGACTCGCAACACGGGAGCTGACCGCTGTCCATGGTGCTTATCCTTCAAACGTCCCACTTGATGCAAAAGGCAGAACTATAATCACTGTTAACGGCACTCCTCTATGTAATAACTTTAACGAATCTGTTTGCAACTATGTTGAGTGTAAGTTTTCGCATATTTGCAGCTTCTGCAGAGACTCGCACCCAAAATCTGTGTGCCCCAGTTGCTTCAGACCAGCGTCCATAGGTAAGTCCGCACTAGCTGAACCTGACACAGTCTCAAGGTAATGATACACGTTTTAGGACTAGGTCGGTCCTAGAATCTTTCCTCGTAGCCCACATGGTTCCAAAACGTGACATGCTCTCTCTTCTCAGGCATCTTAATTTCGCCATGAGAATAATTCCCCAAGGGCGCTTCATTTCTCGCCTGCTTACGCTGGCCCATTCAGTCGACAGCCGTCACGACTCGATCCTCTTAGATGATGAGTGCCGTTCAGACCTTAGGTTTGGTCACACCTGCTTAATAACTGGAACGGTATCTCTCTTTTATATAATGATGTTTCCGAATCTTCCGTTCAAGCTGCGACGCAGCTCCTTCTAATGGTTTTTGGGGGTTTCTTTCAAGGACGACGGTTCGCAGAGAAATGGCCAGAAGTATTCCTCTCCCTAATCTGCAGAATTCGATTCCTCAGTCGACTCTTTTGAATCATTACCTGATCGTTGATAGTCCGCTGCTCTAGGGCACCACTTCAGTTTGCAATTCCCCTACTGCCTATTTTAATATCGACAGTTTGTGTATTCCTAGTTTATTGCTCTGATGTCGTTCCTGAAGATTGCTACAATACGTAAATTGAGGCCGACATTCAGATTTTACGCACGGTTTCATAGCTCTAACTTCCCAAGCCTTTCTCTTGCCTACAATTCGGCTTTTACTCAAAGGCATATAGAAGTACTGCCTAAAAGACTGCAACAACGTCTTCTATTACACTTAAGCTCTACTGCACAAACTCATATCTTCATTCGTAATAGACTGTTGGTGAGTATGTTAACATCCTTTTCAGAAGCAGTGTTTTAACAACATATTATAGGTTTATGCAATCAGGGGATATCCGCTTCTGATTCCAAACACTTTAATTCTGCTCAAGGCCTCAGCTTTTTGGATTTAATCTTTCCCATTTTTTTTATTTATCAAGTTTTCGTAAATGATCTCTCAGATCAGCGTCAATTTACTATGTCTAAAAATCAATAATTCCTATTGCCCTTATACTTCTATCGTTGAATACCTAAGCACGAACCACAGCACTTGAATAAACTACCTGTATTTTTTTTGCAATAGTCTTCAAATGTCCAAGCACCAGTTTGAGATCTCATCTACGCTTCAGATCTAACGCCTTGCAGTTTGTCTGCCATATCTTTACACTGGGCTTTCCTTCGACATCAAAGCGCTACAACAGCAGCTGACAGATCCCAACTCCACTCTCTGCAAGCTCGACAGACGGTCTTCAGCATTCAAGACCTACAACAGATACTGACATCCATGTTATACGAATGCTCAACAAGCTCACTCAGAACCACGATCTCAAGGTAAATTCTTCGCTCAGCTACTGGTGGTGAGTGGTTAATGGTTCATATCATGATCCGTTCGAATTTTTGCCTGCTTCGTTGAACTATTCTGCAGTTAATTCTCGGGTTTCCGCAGCTCATTCTTCACAGTAACCCAGCCTCAGGTGAGTGTTATAGATTAGCTTTAGATGGAAATACCGTAATAATGCTTTAAGGCTTCTCCCTTGCTAGCTGCGTTATATCTATTTCATTTCTGATAGATGCAATACGGCTAGCACTCTGAGCTCCAAAACTCATGATCACTGGCATCTAAGCTATCGAAGTTGTTAATGCAATACATTCAATATCTTGACGCATGAACTAAACCTATGAGGCATCGGCCTATCAACATTGCCAATCCTGCATCATTCATCGCAGCGTTTCTCGGGTCTCCCATGAACTGGGCTCCGCAAGACTAACCTATCGAGCACCGACCTATCGACATCAGCCTAACACACATCGGCCTCGAGCATCGGCCTGCGAGGCATGGCCTATCGACATGGCCTATGAGGCATTAGCCAATCGTCGCTCCATAAACGAGCATATCGGATCTACGCATGAACTAAGCCTGAAGCATAGCCTGAAGCATCACCTGCAAGTATCCTATCGAGGTTTTACAACAGCTTTAACAACTACTAAAGCCTCTAACTTAATGGAATAGAGGCTCTTACACCAATTCTACCATAGGCTCATGGAAACCACTATCCCAATCGAATCGTGGCCAAGCAAGTCAACTGATGTATATGCTACTCAATTTAGTTTTATATAATATATATTTAAATATATATCTATCTTCATATGTTTGCCTCTGATAACTCAGCCTATCAAGTCTTCGACTTAATTCCATCTCAGTTTTGGGCCAGACACGGGCTAGAAAGTTATGCCTATTGATCTACCCATTTTTTAGATTCTTCTGCATGCCTTTCAGAATTCTCATAAGTATGTACGGAATTACATCGCAGAATCCCTACATTTTGGGGTGGCTCGCGCCCCTGCCTCTGACATCAGGCAGGAACTACAGGCTAGCTTCAGACCCAGGCGGAGGACAGGGCCTACGCCAAAGGACTCTGAGACAGAGACTTTTGTAGACATCTACTTATTTGTCTGTAAACTCCTTTCACAAAATGAATTCTATTCTTATTGAGAATCCTTTCTGAGTCTTTATGGTAGAAATGGAAGCGTAAGTTCTACCAGAAAGACTCAATGTCGCGTCACTAACTTATAATTTCACGCTACCGATCACAGCTCGACATCGAATGTGAAAGACTGTCTTGCAGATTCCATGTTGTCACCACCAGCAAGTGTCATAGCAGCAACTTTCCACATCCTCGCCACCACCACCAGATGGCTCCCAGTTCCACTCAAGAAGGGATAGGCTCAGGCCCCTGCCTTAACATCAGGCAGGAACTACCAAGCTACTCTTCTAGACCCAGAAGGAGGGACCGAGCCTACGCAAAGAATTTCTGACGGCAGGAGCTTGTCGAGCATCTACTTTATTCTGTCTGTAAACTCCTTTCACAAAATAAATTCTATTTATTCAAGAATCACTTCTGAGTCTTTATGGTACAAACTTGAAATGTTTTGTCAAGTCACAGTAGACACACTTTAGACAAACACCAAATCTGGTCGAATTTGCCAGTAAAAGAATGTGCCATTTTGAAAGTTTATTTACACTTTATCTTTCATGAGGTTCTAGATACAGGGAAGCAGAAATCACACATTTAAGCAAATCCAGTGCTTTAAGCGGATCCATGAAGCGCTCTGTGTGCAGGAAAATAACAATCTTTGATTTCTGATTTCATGACTGCTTCTTGATTCTGGCACCGAATGTGATAGTCCCTGCAGGGTTTACGATCTCACAAAATATTAACATAAGGTTTGAATTTATTTTGCATCAAATACATTTCTCTTAAATGGGGGGGGGGGGGGTGATTGCAATGTTACTGTTGGTGCATGAACAGTATCTGCAAAGTTGCAGCGCTGAAAGTTCAGTGTCAAGCAAGAATATCGTCTTTTAAAAATCAAGAAGTATATTGCCAACTCGA
Source organism: Hybognathus amarus (assembly GCA_030378365.1). Lineage (NCBI taxonomy): Eukaryota > Metazoa > Chordata > Actinopteri > Cypriniformes > Leuciscidae > Hybognathus > Hybognathus amarus. The sequence continues at coordinate 65,143 of JAQIUQ010006331.1, forward strand.
TTGAGACTACAGCTGGGTTTTCAGACATCACTAATCCACACATTTGCATCAACCCTCCCTCCGGAAGATGCAGGAAAGGGCATGATCATATTTAAGCGGCTCGTAAAGTATGTTATGTTCACCCAGCTGTCAGGTCTTCTGTGTTCGAGCTTCCCACGGACAGCTGTTAGGAAGGTACTGCCACGCCAAATGTTGATAAAATGTCAAGGAACCAGGAAGGTTCAGCTGTTATTTATCTTGTCGCGAGTTGATTACTGATTGATCTCCACTTATGCTGATTGGGTTAATATTATCTGCACCTGCTCCTCCTGAACCTTGTTAATAAAACATTATGTAGTGTTCCTGTAGTAGAGCGTTTGTTTGGTCATTCTCAGATAATGCATGAATGGATAAAACAATTACTTTGACTGTAATATAATTTAGATAATCTGCCACATGCAGTAATGTAATGAACAATCTGATATAAAGTGTTGTGCAAAACCATGTGAAACTACAAGGTTCTGTTTTTCAGCAAACAACCATTTCAGCAGAAGTTCAGGAGTCTTCAGAAGAATCAATAACCTACAAGAATAAAAAATAAATTAACTTCAACTCCAATAATAGACGAGATGCAAATGTGCTGATCATCCAGTTATGCTTTATTTTTTGATAAGTGACCGAATGACTTCACAGAATTTCATTACAAAACTGTTGTATGACATGGTTTGTTCAGTTTATCATAATATGATGATCAATAATTACAATACATTTGATCTTCTTGCTGTTCTTGATGTCATCCTCTTACACCTGAAAGAAAAAATCTGATTTAGTTCTACATCTGCAGTCTCTCTAGTAAGATTTTTTGATCGCAATCACGTCACCTTAATCACAGCAGAACATGATTAGCAATCATTGAGAGCGATGTTCGTCTCCCTTCCCTGTGGCTTTTCCATCCGGTGTACGAAGGCCACAGATTCCTTTTCCCATACGCACGTCAGACTCCAGTGGCCCCAGTAGCCCAGTTTGTGCCGTCACCCTCCAGCACATCACCTCCACTGCAGTAGAACCTGGAAAAAATCCAGATGTGACAATATGATAAAATATGCAATTGTCCTGTTGGATTGAATGTCAGATCAGCGCAAATCTCCTGCAGCGATCACAATCTTGAAACAGCAGCACGACTGTGAGTGTGATATTAACTTAAAGTCCTTAAAGAGCAACATGCAGGTTGAATTTATTTCTGAATTAATACTTTAAATTGTCTGCAGAGGTCTTTTAAAAACACACATGTAGAATTTTACTAATGAAATCTCATTTGATGTAGAGATTTTCATGAAAATGTGCACGGCTCTGAAGACGCCTTTATACGCCTAATGCCGAGTTCAGACTGCACGATTTTCAAAGTAGTCAGGTCGCTGCTCTTTTCACACTGCATGACTATCTTGGCCAGCATTCAGTCGCTGCTGTGTTCACACTGGACGATTGATCGGTGACAGAAGGTTTCACACTGCATGACTTACAATAGGAAAAATCGCAGGACAACTCCGTCTAGCACGCTGCGCACAAACTACATTTCACAACAAACACACGTGAGATGTGAAAAGGAAACAATGCAACATCACGTGATCAACATGATGCAACATGATGCAATGCAACATCAACATGATATGGCTGTCTAGCAGCCATATCACCCTGTAGCCCAAGACTGGTTGCCCACTAAAGCTAAGCAGGCCTGAGCCTGGTTAGTACATGGATGGGAGACCTTCTGAGAAAACCAGGTTGCTGCTGGAAGAGGTGTTAGTGAGGCCAGCAGGGGGCACTCACCTGTGGTCTCTGCTGGGTCCTAATGCCCCAGTAAAGTGATGGTGACACTATACTGTCAAAAGAGCACCGTCCTTCGAATGAGACGTTAAACCGAGGTCCTGACTCTCTGTGGTAATAGAAAAAAATGCCAAATTTGCCCAGTGGCCTCTGTCCATCATGGCCTCCTAATCATCCCCATATACACCAATTGGCTTCATCACTCTGTCTCCTTTCCACCAGTAAGCTAGTGTGTGGTGGGCGTTCTGGCGCAATATGGCTGCCGTCGCATCATCCAGGTGGATGCTGCACATTGGTGGTGTTGAGGAGATTCCCTCTCTATGTAAAGCACTTTGAGTCAGGGGCATAGAATTTAGTAGGACGCTAGGGACGTGTCCCTACCAATATCCAGTGACACTAATTTATCCAATAATTTCAATCAAAACTTAAAATATATTTATAAATTGATAGGGCTGGGCAAAAAATAGATTTTCGATTAATCGTTTATTAAAATGTGGTTGATTCAAAATCGATTAGATTTTTTTTTCATATTAAGGAAATTATACTCGTGGTGCTGCGTCTTCTCTCTATGCACTAGGCAGCGCGCGCTGCAGCACTTCGCAGTTTAGGAGCTCGGGAACATGACGGAATATTCACTTGCACAATCGGGCCAGCATTAGCATCGTAACCTATGATCGTAACTAACGTTTATCATTTTCACGTCTTTTTAAGTTTTATCAGTTTAAACATTCAAGCAATGTTAAACTATCCGTGCTCGCGCACTTTCAGAGATGTCTTTCACTGCGTGCACATACAGTACAGCCTAAATCCGCCTCACAAACAGCTCACCAGAAACAAAAGTTTTATCCCTGGATTATATCGCTTTAACAGTTAAAACACGCAAAATTATGTCAACTCTGGTCTTGGTGACATAACCTCGTAAAGACAGTCGGTTATGTCTCAAATAAGCATTAAACACGTGTGACAGAAGAGAGAGTAATGAGACACGAGACAGTAATGGATTCACGCACTAGTTCTTAAAGTGAACGCAGCCATTTGTGTCTGTCATTAATTCTGTTGTCATAACAACATAAAATAGCATTAATTGTAAGCAGTCAGAATTAATTCTTGTGTCCAAATAGATAGAGAAGAAGCTTTTTTTTTCTGAAACAATGCCATTTATGTTGATATGTGATCTATAACTCCTCCCTGGACTCCCATTGATCTGTATCTTGCTCTCTCACTGGCTGCCGGTGATCGCCGATGTAGTTTTCAGTCAAAACACTTTTCACACAGCAGGATTTTGAATCCTCATTGGTGATTCTCTCTTATCGCATCTTTGCTCATTCACACTGCTTGATTGTCACTCACGTGAACAGAGCGACTTTATTTGTTGTTATAGCATGGTCATTAGTCAATATAGATAGTGCTAACCAGCTTGGATGGACTGCATAATCACTGTCAGTGTAGAATATGAGAAGACAGTATGTTGCTGGCTTAAATTAAGACAATCTAAATGGATGTTTAATCAAGAACAAAGTCGAACGTATGTTTGCTGAAGCAGATTTATTACAAAACACCAAGGTAGTAGCCATACAGTAGATGAACCAGCATTAGCCATGGTGCTAGCTAACTTACATGAACTCACCAAGTCTCTCGCCACTGCTTTTCTCGACACCCCAACTCTAACGTTACTTCTCTCCTCTGCCCATTATTCCTCCCCCAATATCCCCCTGACTTCTATCTTGCCTAGGAGGCTCATAATTATATGCCTGTGGGCCATCATAGGCATATTCGTCAACATCGCAGAACGCGGTTTCATCGTTCGCATCCATTGTAACTTGAGCTTGAACTTGAACAGACTCCCACGGTGATCGTCACTTCCGGTTAGTGTTTCATAGACAGGGAGTTATTTTATCACAATTTTTTCTCTAAATATCGTTAATGGCTAAATATACACTCACCGGCCACTTTATTAGGTACACCTGTCCAATTGCTCGTTAACACTTAATTTCTAAGCAGCCAATCACATGGCGGCAACTCAGTGCATTTAGGCATGTAGACATGGTCAAGACAATCTCCTGCAGTTCAAACCGAGCATCAGTATGGGGAAGAAAGGTGATTTGAGTGACTTTGAACGTGGCATGATTGTTGGTGCCAGAAGGGCTGGTCTGAGTATTTCAGAAACTGCTAATCTACTGGGATTTTCACGCACAACCATCTCTAGGGTTTACAGAGAATGGTCCGAAAAAGAAAAAAACATCCAGTGAGCGGCAGTTCTGTGGGCAGAAATGCCTTGTTGATGCCAGAGGTCAGAGGAGAATGGCCAGACTGGTTCAAAGCTGATAGAAGGGCAACAGTAGCTGCGTTTCCATTACCCTTCAATTTGCGCAAATTGAAATTGCGAAATGAAAATACGCTCAATGGAAACACGTCAATTTCGCAAAAACTCCCGTTTATCGCAAAATAAGTTTTTACGCTCGCATGAGGAGGTTTTTCAGGCAATTCAGAAAAGGATTTTTTCGCAAAACTGCAATGGAAACGGATTTTGCGCATTTACAGTCACCTGACTTAGAAGACGGAGTGTGTTTAGGTCCGTGTAAGAATTTATAGTCTTCTCCGAATCAAACTTCCACTCCAATATAGATTATATTGAAATGTTCCTTCACTTAAAAGAGCTTATTTATCATAGAATCAATTCCTTACAATCTTAAAAGCATCACAGGCACGTTCATCACCTGTAGTGTGGGAGCGACGGCGGATATTCAAGAACCATCTTGATTAGGGAGTTTCTGAGAGATATTATCACCTTTAAACATTTGACCGTTCTACATCGAAGTGATGTACTTTGTGTTTTACACGTTGGAGTTGTGATGATGATGTCAACTGTTTAGCATGATGAGTTCTGCCAGTCCTATTCTCTCTATTGTAAGTTAAATTGATCAGTTGGTCTGATTGGATTATCATCAAGGTGTGAATGAGACTGTTATGCTGATGAGATTAGGACTGGAGAAATGGGCTGACTCCTGTACTTCATTTACATGCTGAGGGGGAAGAGCGAAGGGAATACAGTATAAAATGTTTGAGCTGAGATTATTTCGGGGTTCATTCTCACGCCGGTGAACCCAAGGTGCGTTGTGTGCCTTGCGACTGCTATGCTGTAAATAAACTTCAATTTTTGAGATCTTCGACGTCCACTTCATTTTTTCTTACACTCCGTGTCCACAAATATAACAATTATCATCATTAGCCTATTATAACATTTATTAGGCTACATATGTAGAAGACGCTTTTATCTAAAAAAGGAACAAAGCAATTCGTCACATCTCATTCATAGTAGGCTACAGGTTGAACAATAATAGGGCTAAGATTATCACAAATAAACACTCGATTTTGTCCAATATCCAAGAGTGTGTGCGGAGTTTGGAGCACGCACTGAATGGCAGACAGGCGTAGGCAGCGCCGTGAACACTTCATTTTCCCATCAACAGTGGAATCAACTTATCAACAATAGGCCTACTCTATCATTTCTGGTTATAGGCCTACAGAAAATAATAATACATTATTCGCAACTAATTCGAAAACGTTGTGCTTTTGTAAAATAACATAAAACATTCAGGCACGCTTTATGATATTCGTGAACTGGAGCACGAGAACTGAACGAATAGCCTTTATAGACTTTATAGACTTAAAGCTTTACATGTCCACTTTAAAAAGAACAAATTCGAATCGTAAACTAATACCTTCTGATTATGTAATCCGTATGAAAGGTGCAGTTCTCTCTAAAGGTGCATCCGGAGATTATGTTTTTAGCTCGTTATTTTTTTAGACACATTTATAATAGCCTAACTCACCTATTCAGCACTGCAGGAAAAATATCATAAATATCCAGGTTCTAAATTGCCCTTAGAAAACGAGTAAAATCGACATTTTTTCCCATATTAATTTGTGAATATTTTAAATGTTTAAAGGGGGCAAAAAATCACCTTTTGGACATAATACAAGAAGATAGAGTTCTTTATTAAATTCATAAAAAAAAGAAACAATAATTACAGGAATAGCCTCTCTAAACCTCAAAGAAATGCCATCAAGACATCGAAGCAGAAATAAGGGAGAAAACACCAGGCAAACGTCTCTCCATTATTAATAATACTAATAATAATAATAATAATGTTGAGTGCGGTGCATGGCTGTGAAATAGGTTATAAACCTACCAAAGTCCGTTGCCATGATTTTTGGAATGACTTATCGCGAGAGGGAAAAGAGACGTTTTAGTCGCAAAACATCAGTTAATGGAAACACCGTCATTTCGCAATAGTTTTTTATCGACATTTGGAAAATATCGCAAAAGTTTTGCGCAAATCTGTAATGGAAACGCGCCTAGTGACTCAAATAACCACCCGTTACAACCAAGGTGGGCAGAAGAGCATCTCTGAACGCACAGTACGTCGAACTTTGAGGCAGATGGGCTACAGCAGCAGAAGACCACACCAGGTGCCACTCCTTTCAGCTAAGAACAGGTAACTGAGGCTACAATTTGCACAAGCTCATCGAAATTGGACAATAGAAGATTGGAAAAACGTTGCCTGGTCTGATGAGTCTCGATTTCTGCTGCGACATTCGGATGGTAGGGTCAGAATTTGGCGTCTACAACATGAAAGCATGGATCCATCCTGCCTTGTATCAACGGTTCAGGCTGGTGGTGGTGGTGTCATGGTGTGGGGAATATTTTCTTGGCACTCTTTTGGGCCCCTTGGTACCAATTGAGCATCGTTGCAACGCCACAGCCTACCTGAGTATTGTTGCTGACCATGTCCATCCCTTTATGACCACAATGTACCCAACTTCTGATGGCTACTTTCAGCAGGATAATGCGCCATGTCATAAAGCTGGAATCATCTCAGACTGGTTTCTTGACATGACAATGAGTTGGCTGTACTCAAATGGCCTCCACAGTCACCAGATCTCAATCCAATAGAGCATCTTTGGGATGTGGTGGAACAGGAGATTCGCATCATGGATGTGCAGCTGACAAATCTGCGGCAACTGTGTGATGCCATCATGTCAATATGGACCAAACTTTATGCTTCCAGCACCTTGTTGAATCTATGCCATGAAGAATTGAGGCAGTTCTGAAGGCAAAAGTGGGTCCAACCCGTTACTAGCATGGGGTACCTAATAAAGTGGCCAGTGAGTGTATATTACTCCAGTTAAGAAAACTAGTTGTTTTATCATCAACATACACTATGCTATATAGGGGTGTCCAACCTGCATGTTGATCTTTAAATAGTAAAATAAAACCAGGATGTGTAAGAGGTATACACTGGGTTATACACAATGTTATAACTTATAGCACCACACCTCACTTGATGTTGTTTGCGGCTGTATCATCACCATTTCTTAGGGGAGATTCAACTCTCAGCTGGAAAGTGGTCAAGTATCCAGAAGGACACCATTTAATGTCTGTCCACTCACCCCAGCTAAAGAAAACACACACAGAGGTTGCCTGATCAATTCAATTTTAAGGAAATCCTTAATTTACTTATTTAGCTTAAACACTTCATGCTAGAATTGTTAATAATCTGAGTCCATTACCTTCCTACCTCAGACTCAGTTGACGTGAAGTGATTTGATTCTGCTGACAGATAGGCACAGTAAAGACGAATCCCATTGAGCGCTGTATCATCACCTCTAATTGGTCTTTCCACCTTAAAACAATAACATTGGGACAATCTTTAATTTCAAAGGATAAACTCTAACCCAATGCTTAGTAAAATTAATCTTCATACTCTTTAGTATTACTCAGACACTTTAAAAGTCTTAAGCAGGTACAGTTCCCCATGGAGAAATCTGGAATTAAATGACAAAAAGTAACTCCACAGTTTTGAACCTTTAAAGCACTCATCCACACCCATTTTAGCAAAATAAAGTCAATGCACAACTTACCTTCAGACTAAACCCTGTGGCATAAAATCCACTTGGACACATGGTCCTTTCCCCCCAAGATCCCCAAATCCCTCCATTTGACACCCTCAGCTCAGATCTGTAATATCGGTCGATGCTCCGCTCAGAACGACTTTCTGCAGACTGAACACTCACATGCCCAGTAATGACTAGCAGTGAAAACATCATGGAAAAGAAGTGATGCATTACTACAGCACTGGCCTGATTGATATATAAAACGATTGTTGGATTAATTTTCAGGTAGACTATCTGCAGCCTCAGCTATCAGTGATCAAGTAGACGCCTCAATCCTTGTGATGTGAGAATGATCAAGCAGACACAGAGACTGTACCATAACATTCTCAAGTTTATTAAGCCTTCTTTGGTTGGTCAGTAGAACATGCCAGTTTTTTGAGCCAATCAGACCATTACAAACAGTATGCATTTAAATTAGCCAGGAACATTGAGTCAACAATGCCGGTAAATAAACACACAAAAATACATCTGTCAAGTCCTCCTCCTGTTCAAATTCCACAAGACACAAGGACAACTCAAATTTCCAACTCAATCACTTTTATTTTTCTTTTGGTTTGTCAGTTGATTTGTTCTGTTCACTAAATTAGGTTGTAAACCTTTAAAGACAGAACTTTTTATTTAAACATTTTTAATGCATTTTAAATGAATCACTTAACAATGTAATAATAAAAAAAAACAGCACAATCAAAATAAACGAAGGAAATGCTGCCATGTGTTACTTAAAAATATCTACACAGTAGTTAAACATAGCTCACACATATTAGGCACAAACACCATGAAAGTAAATAAATATTTTACAGACCATTGTTATCTTTGGACTGAAGTGAACTTGAAGCCTTTTCTCTCTGAGGTTTGTTTTTTTCTGACTGACTGAGATGCTTTTTCATGTGCTCCAAATCAGTGACAATGACAGTCAGGTGAGAATCAGGTGCACTGTCCTTGGAAAGTGTTTTACTCTTAGTAACATGACTGTCAAGTACTGGGTTGATTTTGTAATTTTATTTCCTGTTCTGAGTCAAGTCACCTTTATTTATATAGCGCTTTTACAATACAAATTGTATCAAAGAAGCTTCACAGTGATAACATGAAAATAATACAACAAAGTTTGTTTCTCAAAGAAAATTGCATATCGTCCATCTGAAGTAAGGCAGATCAATAATATTGTTGAATATTAAATGTTCCCAACTAAGCAAGCCAAAAGCCAAGACAACAGTGGAGAAGAAAACAAACTCTATCAGTGACACAATGGAGAAATAAACCTTGCGAGATCCCAGGCCCACCGCTCAGTTTTCAGAGCCGGACAGTATCGGAGTACATTTACTTGAGTACAGTACTTAAGTACAATTTTGAGGGATCTGTACTTTACTCGAGTATCATTGTTACTACTTAAAAAAAAAAAAAAATTGCTGCTTTTTATTAACGCTGCTAGGCAGCCTGGACACCATGAACCAAATTTTCACCTGAGATAGGGAACCAATCACAGAACGGGGAGAGAGCGGCAAGACGATGAACGATGTCTATGCGACGTAAATGCAAATGCTCCACGTGAAACTGCGGTCTTCCAACCTTTTACTATCGTGTCAATTGATTTGATTAATATACGCGAGGGAGAGAGAGCAAGAAAGCACTCGTGTTGTTTGAAGAGAGAGTGGGTACGCTCTCACTCTCTGCTCGTTATGCGCCCTGTCAACCGCAGCAGTCTCTATTCTACATCACTCACCACTCGCCGATCAAAATAGGCTTCGGCGGGACAAAAATTTGCTTTGGCTGACGGTTTTAGAAGATTAACAACCCGAAACTAAAAAAACAGACCCGGCCTCTATTTGAGATCGGCTTTTATTTACCCAAACCTGCAGTCACACCAGGCGTGTAAAAGAGACAGGTGTCTATTTGGGACTCGCTATTATTTGAAGCTTTACGTTAAATCTCCTAAAACACTGACCCATCTTCTTTTTCCTCGTCTAATTTTCTGTCGCTCTACCCACGTCATGTGGTATAATTGAAACGATTGGCTATGAGCTACGTACAGGTGCATTTGATAGACATTCATAGCACCCAATGATACGGCTCCGGGCATTCGTAAACCACGACGAGAAAATTAACATGTGGTTTCCAGACCACGTTTCATTCTCAATGTTAGCCAGGCTAGCAAGCGCCACTGATTGCGACAGCATCTCAGCAATCACCTTCAGCTTTCCGCCAAAGTCAACTCCATGGTCAGATTTAGATAAGAGACCAAACCATGGATGAAACAATGGATAAAGACGCAGTAGGTCCATTCCAGGAATGTGCCAACCTGTGGCCCCACCCTGCCAGACTATTTAAATTTTCTGAATATTCAGACATTTTCTTAAATGTTAAATAAATCAACATGGTAAAAAGATGAAAATGACTTGATTTTACCTTCAAATCCTTTTACATTCTCCAAGGTATTGACATTAACATTTTTCATAACTCCTTTTAGGACATTTCTGTCTATAAATGTAAGCACTGTGGCAGTAGTAATGCAATATTTAGAAAATGTACTCTTGTACTCTTGATACTCAAGTACTTTTAAAAACAAGTACTTCAGTACTTTTACTTAAGTAGACATCTGACTGTAGTACTTTTACTTGTACTTGAGTAAAATTTATCAAGGGGTATCTGTACTTTTACTCAAGTAATAAAGCTGTGTACTCTGTCCACCTCTGTCAGTTTTCCTCTGGCCAACGAACAAACAGTGTATGAATATGATTCAGGTATTATAGGTCAGAAGTCAGATTGGATCAGAACATTCACAATATTTATCCAGTTCTATCTAATTAGGGGTCAGAGTCATCGTGCCGGTATGGAAATGAGTTTGTTGAGGTGTCCATGAGGCCTTCACAGTGTTGATTAGGCTGGCACTTCAGGTATGCTGTAACGTCACCTGCTGGACTGCCCTTGAGAGCCACCAGAGGGCAATCCACACCAGACTTTTATCACTACAACATGAACTACATTTCCCATAACTCACTGCCCGGACTCATCACTGATGGCATTCATCTGTGTCTCATTACCCTGTTAGTCTCAGCCTACTTATACCATGTTCACTCATTCACTCACTGCGAAGTTTTGTATGTTATTGTACTGCATTTGGGGGAACCGGGACTGGCAGTTAAAGCCACACTGTGGAACTCTTCAACCTTTATAATATATTACCAAAACCGATTGAGAAGGTACATCAACTTACAATAGGATGAATGACACTTCTGCCGTAGCCTGGAGGTGCCTGTATCGCTTTTACAAGCACTTTGTAACTTCCGGTTTCGGGTAGGAACCCGAGCACAAAAAGAACTACAAAATTCAACGCTTTCCGGCATACGTCACTTCCTCCACCACCCACAACTTCCTCAGATTCTGATGTTAGTGCTTTACTCGCGTTTGATCGCCGTCTGTATGTTTTCGTCATGGCCGAACAACAGCTACAAGGAAGAAGGCAACAGTTTTATCAGAGGAAACTAAAAAAAGAAAAGGGGAGAGTGACAAATTAAAAGCCAGGATGGGGATTAAGCTCATTGGTCTAGCTTTCACTTCGCTCGCTGGCATGAGCTAAAGGAGGAGGAAGGGTGTTCATTTCTACACACCCTTCCTCCAGTGTTCATTTCTACACACAAACACAGTCTGCCTCAGTGCAGGGCTCGCACTAATAGAATCGCCTCATGTCCCACGGTTTCTGTAAAAATAAACCAACACACATACAGTCAGCTCAGGCCGACTGTGTTTTCAATGCAGTGAATGTGCCCGCTGTCCCACGTCCACATTCACTCATAGACATGATAAGCTCCACGGGGCTCACCCCGCTCGCTCTCTCTCAGCCGACTGCTATAAGGGAATCGAGCGCCTCAAACACTGCAAGCACACACAATCTAAAGACACGGGAGGCTGACCGGTTAACTGTTTGTTGACTTTAATTTGCGACAGTGCTGCGGCGCTTGTGGCCTTTAGGGATGCTAGACGTGAAAGTTACAGGTCGAGCACCATCTAGTGGCCAAAAAGTTCCGCAGTGTGCCTTTAATGTGTGCATGAAACACAGGTTTAATTTTAGATGCGTGGAAGGTGGAATTAATTATCTTGTACTTAGGGTAAAATTTGAGTCGTGAACGGGCCGATGAAATTTGGGAACAAGCTTGTTAAACACAGATTGGAGAGGAATGTTCTTGGTTGAAATCCACACTTTTTGACCGATGGCGATTGGCTTTAGCCTTGGTGCGCGCCCCCACTTGGAGAAGAGTCTCATTGGCTCTGCTCCAAGTGTGGCGGCAACTCTGGATGAAAGCGTGAGCAGAAGGGAACGCGACTTGAGGATTTCATTCTGGGAAAAATTGGTGGTTGGTTACCTAAGCTACATTCAAATGGAGAGAGGGCCCTGGACCACACTGATAACGAGTTGTGGGCTTACGAGCACCATCAAGAGTTGTTGACTCCAGGAGGAAGGATTCTTGTAAACCAAACATCGCAACACTCTCTCCAAATCTTGTTTGACACTCTCGGTTTGGCCATTGCTTTGGGTATGAAACCCCGAAGACAGACTGACAGTTGCCCCCTGTAGTTTACAAAACTCTTGCCAAAATTTGGACACAAATTGGGGCCCCCTGTCAGAAACCACGTCCATCGGGAGGCCATGTAAGCAAAATAGGTGATCTACAACAGTTAGCACTGTCTCCTTGGTGGAGGGAAATTTGGGCAAGGGAATTAAAAGAGCCACCTTCGAGAACTGCTCCCTGACGGTCAAAATGACCAGCAGCGGGAGGGCGGTAATAAAACCTAGCGCAATGTGGGACCAGGGTCTTGAAGGGACAGACAGCAGTTGGAGTAACCCATCTGGGGGTCGACTGGAAGTCTGCTAATGTCACGAGCCATTAATGGCCACCAAAATCGTTGCTTTACCAAAAAAAACTGGTGCGGTTAACTCCTGGATGACATGGCAAGCTGGAACAATGCTCCCACTGAATGACGTCGGACTGATACCCCTCTGGCACAAACAAACGATTCGGTGGGCAATTGGGAGGAGACATTACCCCTTCTAAGGCCGTCATGACCTTCAATTCGATCTCCCATCTAAGTGTGGAGATAGGGTCTCGGGTAAAATGCACTCTGGTGCGGGACGGGCGTTCGGATTGGTCAAATTCGAATTAGTCGGATTCGGCAAAAGTTTAATTTATCAGCTGGCTCCGATGGTCACTAAGAAGATGGGACGCAATGAAAACCCAGTTGTCATTGTGGTTTCTCTTTGGTCGCACTCATGGAAGACCAAGTAAAAGAAGCAACCGAAATGGGCATCACAGCAATGCAACTCATGTCAAAGCCATCGATGCATCAAACAATGGTGACGCTTTGTTAAACTACTCGCACACCATACCCATACTGGTAATCACTGTACCCCTTATAAACGGTGTATTTTTAAAAATAAATTATTAGATTATACTCATCGTTTTGAATTCAAATCAACATTAAATACATCATTAAAACATAATTTTGGCTCCCGGTCTCTTTTCTCTGAAGACTGAAATGAGCACGCTTCTTCAGCCTGGTCTCTTTTGTCGTCTCTCCATTTATTAAAATCAGTCAAGTCACACTTCAACCATGTTATAAAGTTGAGACTTATCCGACAAATGCGAGCAGATTTGTTAGCTTTATTGTTGAGATCTAATCCTAAATGGAGAACTTGAACTTGTTTGTATACATTCACATTTTCTAATTCATTCAAAAATGTTTTTCGAGTTTGCAAGCACTCCTCAAACCCTTCATTTTTTTTTTTTTTTTTTTTACAACACTGGCAAAGGTCTTTATTTTTTCTTTAATACACTCTAAAAATGCTGGATTGTTTTAACCCAGCTTTGGGTCAAATATGGTCAAATCCAAACATTGAACGCAAAAATTTTGACACAAAGTTGGCTTAAAACAACCCAGCATTTTTAGAGTGTAGATCTGTGCACACACAGACGCTTCATGGATCATATTTGCTTAAAATGTGTAATTTCTACTCCCCAGTATCTAAAACCTCATGAAAGATAAAAAGTGTAAATAAACTTTTTAGAAAGGACACATGCTTTTACTGGCAATGTGGCAATTTCTGATCAGTGTTTGTCTAATCTGTGTTTACATGACTTGCACAATCATTTACCGACTGCGACAAAATGGATAAACACTGATTTTTATGTGTTTTCATTTCCTTATGCAAATTATAAGACATTGTGTGAAAAATATTTATTACACTTAAATTCTTCTTGAAATAGAGAAAGTCATACAGGTTTGAAACGACATGAGTAAGTGAGTAAATGATGACAGAATGATCTGTTCCTGATGCTTTGCAAGCCTTGATATTTATGCAGTAATGACTTTAGGAATTTATTTGCATACAAGATTGATAATATTAGAGATATAACTGTGCAACCATCTACTACAGTATCACATTAGTGCATTGTAGTCTCCTGAGAAAAAAAAAAAATTTATTCATTGCTGTAGGAGAGTACGAATTTTCTAAACTCGTTAAATCGTGTGCACATATGTCATCAATGTGTTTTAGACCCTTTACCCACTAAGCTATTGAAATAGATGCTTCCAGAGGTCATAGATGCTCTCCTTAATATCATTTATTCATGTTTGTCACTAGGATATGTATCGAAAACTTTTAAGCTGGCTATTATTAAACTTCTTATTTTAAAAATGTAACTTGATCCTACAGAATAGTCAGCCCGATCTCATGAAAGTTAGTATCTATGTCATGAATGTCATTTCTCGTGGCATTTATACGCCAAAAACAGTTTTTGCATGTTTATGGCACGCGATTTTCGCGTACATATGATACACACTTTTTGCCGTATAATATGCACGAACTCCCCCCCCCTAAACCTAACCCAGGGTTTTTTAGTGCGTACCATATACATAAAGGAGGAAGTGAACGCAACCGCAGTATGTTTTCGCTTCGGAGCCAAGAGCATTCTTCACTCCACAAGCCATTTATCACTGTCTAAGCCTCTTCGAGAGCGAGCATCCTCTCCAGCGTTGGTGTGACAGGGTTTTTAGTGCGTACCATATCCACGCAAAAACCCTTTTTGGCATATAAATGCCACGAGAAATGACACTCGTGGTATAGATACGCATCTTCATGAGACTGTGTTGGAATAGTCAATACAGGTCGATCTCGAATCTACCTTTTCTGTCAAAATTACTAGAAAAGGCTAGCCTGACTTCGTCATACTCATATTCTATTCAGAATGACCACTCAATTATATAGAGTAAGTGACCTATGTTGAGCGACTCATAGTTGTCAACCGAACTGAACTGCACACATTTTGGAAAAAGTATACACTCTAAAGAATGCTGGGCTATTTTAACCTAATTTTGGGTCAAATATGGACAAACCCAGCTGTTGGGTTAAATTTATAAATTGCATTTTTTTTTTATCCAACAATTGGGTTTGTCCATATTTTACCCAAAATTGGATTAAAACAACCCAGCATTTTTTAGAGTGTATATATTGGGATAGTATATCTTTAGAAAGGCAAAAGGTTTAGGGTAACGGTCGAAATTCGAAAAGAAATTAAGGTTTTTGATGAAAACATTCAGGATTTTTCTCCATATAATGGACTTAAGTGGGAACCAAACGGTTCAAGGTCCAAAAGACAGTTTCAGTGCAAACTGTTCAAAGGGCTTTAAATCGATTTCAGACGATGAAGGGTCTTATCAAGCGAAATGATCGCTCATTTAAAAATTTTTTTTTTTAAATTACGTTTTATAAAGCTCAAATGGTCGCCTTGCTCTGTTCTGTGATGCACGTTCGTGACTCTCCTTTTCGAACTCATTCATCAAAATGAACAAATCTTTTCTCGAGTCACCTCGTTCATTTCGTTCGTTAAATGAACCAAATGACACGTAAAAAAAGATTTTGTCATTTTAATGAACGAGTTTAAACAGGAGAGTCACGAACGCGCATCACAGAACAGAGCAAGGTGACCATTTGAGCTTATAAAACTTTATTTTATTTTATTTTTTTAAATGAGCGATCGTTTCCCTTGATAAGACCGTTCATCGTCTGAAATCGATTAAAAGCCCTTTGAACAGTTTGCAGTTTGCACTGAAACTGTCTTTTGGACCAATGAAGTCCATTATATGGAGAAAAATCCTGAATGTTTTCATCAAAAACCTTAATTTCTTTTCGACTGAAGAAAGAATGACGAGGACATCTTTGATGATATGGAGGTGAGTAAATTATCAGCAAAAGTTTTATTTAAAAGTGAACTACTCCTTAAATTTAATGTAGTGTTTCTGTAGATTATGCTTGTCATTCTCAGGGAATGCATGAATGGATAAGACAATTAACTTGACTGCAATATAAGTCACTTTAGACAATCTGCCAGATGAACGATCTGATATAAGGGGTTTTGCAAAACAATGTAAAACTACAAGGTTCTTTTTAGAAAGTCTTTAATGCTGATATTTGACAACCGTTTGTCTGACAGCAGAAGTTTAGGAGTCTTCAGAAGAATCACTAACAAGAAATGAAAGAAATGAAATAAAAGAATTTAAAATAAACTCAAATAACAGGCGTTCACTGCCTGCTCGTTCCTTCTGCCTGGCAGTAAGACTGGTTCAGGGTCAGTGTGCCAAGTGTCAGATCTTTGCTTCATGGTTCCTGGTCACGTCCTCAGCAGTTCCTTATCACCAACAGCTGGCCGTTGTGTCCCGTTGACCCTTCTGTTTGGTCTGTTTCTGCCTCACCCTATCTTGCACTGTCTCCTATCAGTATAGTAACAAGTTGCATCTAAATTCAAACTAACTATTTACATCAAATAACAGCAAGATCGAAATTAAAGAAACTAAACGTGCAGCTATGTCATAACTTACATGAAATTCAAAAATAGAGAAAACAAAAGTGCAGCTGTGTCAACATTTGTATCAAGTTAAAAAAAATAAAGAAAAAAAGTGCCACTTTGCAATCTTAAACAAATAAAATAAAAAATCAATTTGGCAAGAAACTATTTCCATTTTCCCTGCATTAGTGGCTGCAATGAGCCTGTTTTTCACAGTTTCTCAAAGCCTCAAAGCAGGGTTTCGGGATTGATACCGCCACTCTCAGTCATACTCAATGTTTAGCTTAGATCTGTACTTAGTTTTCAGTGAAGCAACAGCTGAAAAGCCCATCTCAGAGATATGATGTGGCCAGTGGCCGATTTAGCAAATTGGGGGCCCAAGGCAGAAGGTATGTATGGGCCCCCCATCCGATTTTTAATAGAGAACGAAAAAAAAATTACCAAAAGAATGGTGGATAGGCAGGTAAAGCTAATCTATGGGTAAGTAAAGGTTGGAGAGGATAATATAAGCCTTCCCCTTTAAACCCTCCATACTTATTTACTCCGAAATGAAGATGGAAAGCAGAGAACACACAAAGTGTAGCACTACACAAACTAATAGTCACAATGGTACCTAACAGAGAATAAGGTTTCAGATAACACCTGTCTTTGCCAAAATGCCAGGAAAACCAGCACTGTTTATTGTTTTTTTTAAGATCAAATCAATATCAATATTAGGTTGGTGTATTGCATTCACTTGAAGAAAAAAAATCTACTCTGTTTTTCTGAATTAACGAGTTAATTGTTCATGAGAACATTTTTTTGCTCTGTTTTTCTGAATTAACGAGTTAATTTTTCATGAGAAAAAAAATTTTGCTCTGTTTTTCTGAATTAACGAGTTAATTTTTCATGAGAAAAAAAGTTTTTGCTCTGTTTTTCTGAATCTCGTTAATTCAGAACTCGTTAATTCTAACTCGTTAATTCGGAAAAACAGAGTAGATTTTTTTTTCTTCAAGTGAATGCAATACGCCACCGTATCAATATAACCAGCAAGACAAGTAGTTATATATTTATTTACATATACCTATCACAAACAGTTACAGTACATATTTAGCAAAATTTCACAAACAGCCATATACTTAGCAGCAAATATTGTGTGTGTGTGTGTGTGTGTGTGAGAGAGAGGGAGAGACAGAGAGAGAGTGTGTGTGTCTGTGTGAGACTGAGAGAGAGAGAGAGAGAGAGAGAGAGAGAGAGAGAGAGAGAGAGAGAGAGAGATAGAGAGTGTGTGTGTGTGTGTGTGTGTGTGTGTGTAAGAGAGAGAGAGAAAGACCGAGAGAGTGGGTTTGTTTATGTGACTTATGAGGACACAAGTTTGTATAATGACATGTGTATTACACTGGTATTACAACTTATTGGTGGTTTATGAGGACATTGCAAAAGTCCTCATAAATCAAAAGGCTTAAAAAACATAAAATATGTTTTATTAAAAAATAAAAAATGCAGCATGTCTCCTGTGATGGATAGAGTTAGTGTAGTGGGATAGAATATATAGTTCCCTTTCGTAGTCACTTCGAGTTACGTCAGAAGTGACGGAGAATGGGGTTTCGCATAGAAAGCCAATCCTCTTCGAGTATTTAACAACGAGCCAATGGCATGCGAATGCCTTGGGGCTGCGGAATTTGCATAGCGTACTCCGCCCCACCCTGTGGGTATAAAAGGAGGAAGTGAACGCAACCGCAGTATGTTTTCGCTTCGGAGCCAAGAGCATTCTTCACTCCACAAGCCATTTATCACTGTCTAAGCCTCTTCGAGACGAGCATCCTCTCCAGCGTTGGTGTGACGGCGGTACCCAGCGAGACTCTGCATTGCCTGCGATCTGTGCAGTGGTCTGCCAGACTTTGCGCTTATTCCTTTTGTGGGAATATGACCATCTCAGCACTGAGATCGAGACTGAATGACCTTACTGTGAGAGTCCCCGCCTCCGCTACCCGATCTGCTTCCTCTAACCGGGGAAGCTCTTTGGTTCGCGGCCAGGGTGATCTGTCGGTGACAGTGTGGCATGATACCCCGACGCTGAGTTCCTCGGGCCACACCCACCGCAACAGTGTTGCAGCCAGCGAGCGCTGGGGCGTTGCAGACGTCTGCCTCTTCGCAGGCACCCTCTGCTTCACTCGGCGCTCCAGAGGAGGATGTGATGTCGATCACAGCATCACAAGGCGGGGCTCGATTCCTCGGAGGAGGATACGGCGGCGTTGCCTCCCTCGGGAGTGCCAGCGCCGCCTGTGTCTGATCCCGAGATGACGGCCATGCTTTCTCGGGCCGCCGTGAGTATCGGGTTGGAGTGGAATCCTCCGCCCCACCCGATCACTCGCAGATGGACGAGTGGTTTTTGGGTAAAGCTGCCACTGCAAGGCCACAGCCAACCCCAATACCATTCTTCCCCGAGTTGCATGCGGAACTGACGAAGACATGGCAGGCTCCTTTGTCCTCTCGTGTCCGCCCGTCAGTTTCCCCCGCCTTTCCTCCCCTCGCGGATGCAGCTGCCCGTGGGTATGCGGGGATGCCTCCGGTGGAGCGCTCTGTTGCGATGCAACTGTGTCCGCAGAGTGGCCTCCCAAGCACCCATCCAAAGCCTGTAGGTTCTCGTCGTCTATGGCGGCGTGCACCTATAGTGCGGCGGGACAGGCAGCCTCCGCCTTGCATGCGATGAGCACTTTGCAAGTTTTTCAAGCCAAACTGCTCAGAGATATGCACGAGGGCGGGACTGACCAGGGTTCGTTCAACGAACTTCGAGCGGCCACTGACCTCACTCTCCGGGCGACCAAGGTGGCCGCTCGCTCCCTACAATTAAATCTGTTTGACAACAATCCATTCCAGGTAGTAAGCAGCATACAACAGCAGAGATTCCCACATACCTGCCACCTTCAGGAAAACATCAGTTTAGAGCAGTGGTATTATAATATATAATGCTTTCAGTCTGACATTATTTCCTTCTGCCGTCACAAGCCCCATCTCATCCCATTATGGACCCTCAGCACTGATCTGACGGGTCTGCTGACGGAGCTCTTTGAAGTGTCTTTCTGTGTTACCTCATTCAAGCTATGAAGGAAGTATGTGATCAAATTGAAGCAGTATCCATGCAAGGGTGGATTCGTCACTCAATGTTGCCTTGCAAATGAAAATATAGCCTGTGATGTTGACGAGGACCTGTGGCCAGAACCAGCTAGGCGGAGAGATGTTTAGTTCTGAACTGGATATGTAATTTGTTACAGTATTACAATATTGTAAGCTTACAGTACAATGGTACCATGTTTAGTAATACTATATGAAAACTGGAAAATGTTTTTTTTTGTTGAAATGTTCAGTATTGACTGACTTGAGTACATGAAAAGAAATAAATATTTTCATTAGTCTGCAAAATTTGTGCCATGTGGTGTTGGTGAATTTATTTTTTAAGTTGTGCTTTAAGTTGAGCATAGGAGTGTTTAACTGATTCAAACAGAGTCAAACCATATGATGGTTGTGTTTATGTTACGACAACAAAATAAGGTTTTTAAAAGACATTGAATAGTTTTGACAAAAGTGTTCCATTTTGCAAATGATCTGAAGTGTTGTGCTACTTTGGTGTAGGGTTGTGTTAATTGTGATAAACCGGGCCCTGTTTTCAAAATTGTGCTTAAGCAAATGAAAAAAAAACTGAATTTAATGTAGTGTTCCTGTATATTATGTTGGTAATTCTCAGGAAATATGAAAGTGTTGTGCAAAAGAATGTGAAACTACAAGGTTCTGTTTAGAAATTCTTTATTGCTGATATTTGGCAACTGTTTCAGCAGAAGTTCAGGAGTCTTCAGAAGAATCATTAACCTACAAGATTAAGAATAAAATAATTTCAGCTCCAATAACGGGATGCAAATGTCCTGATCGTATAATAATGCTGACTTTACAGATTTACATCACAAAACTGTTGTATGACCTGGTTTATGTTAGTTTATCATAATATTATGAGATGATAAAAATTAGAATACATTTGATCCTCTTACACCTGAAAGAAAAATCAGATTTATTTTCTTGAGCACTATTTATTTATAATCTGCAGTCACTAGTAAGATCTGAGTTTTTGATTGCGATCACGTCACCTTAATCACAGCATAACATGCGCACGTCATTGAGAGCGGTGTCATCTCCTCTTCCCTGTGGCTCTTCTACACGGGTATTGATGCCGCAGATTCCTCTTCCATGACACTTTGGACTCCAGTGGCCCCAGTCGCCCCAGTTTGTGCCGTCGCCCTCCAGCACAAAACCTCCAGTGCAAGTGAACCTGGAAAAAAATTCAGATGTGACAATATTATGATAAAATATGCTATTGCACTGAATGAATGTATTGAATGTCAGTCACATGATCACCTGCCCCAATCACAATCACAACAGCAGCACGACTGCGAGTGTGATATTAACTAAACTATTGATAAGGGAAAACTGAATCCTTAAATACAAAAATAAAACAAGGATGGGTAAGAGATGTTATATCTTATAGCACCCCACACTCACTTGATGTTGTTTGCGGCTGTATCATCACCACTTCCTTGGGGAGATTCAACTCTCAGCTGGAAAGCTGTCAAGTATCCAGAAGAACACCATTTTATATCTGTCCACTGACCCCAGCTGAAGAAAACACACACAGACATTGCCTGATCAAATCAATTATTATTCAAGAAAATCCTTAATTTACTTATCTAGCTGAATTGCAAGAAGGGTTAATAATCGGAGTCCATTACTTTCCTGCGTCCCGACCCAATTGAGGTGTAGTCATGTGAGCCTGATGATTTGGACCGATCGAACACAGTGAAGACGAATCCCATTGAGCGCTGTATCATCACCATCAGTTGGTCTCTCCACCTTAAAACAACAACATTGAGACAATCTTTCACTTGAAAGAGTAAACTCCAAACCAACACTTATTAACATTTAACTTCATGCTCTTTAGTCAATACACAACTTACCTTCAGACTAAACCCTGCGGCGTACCATCCACTTGGACACATGCTCTTATATCCCTATGATCCCCACGTCCTTCCGTTCGAGACACGTCAGCTCAGATCTGTAATATCGGTCGATGCTCCGCTCAGAACGACTTTCTGTGGCCTGACCGCTCACATGCCCAATAATGGCTAGCAGTGAAAACATCATGAAAATGAAGTGATGCATTGCTACAGCACTGGCCTGAATAATAATTAAAAAAAACTGATTGTTAGATTAATTTTCAGGTAGACTATCTGCAGCCTCAGCTATCAGTGATCAAGTAGACGCCTCAACCCTTGTGATGTGAGAATGATCAAGCAGACACAGAGACTGTGTACCATAACATTCTCAAGTTTATTGAGGAAAAATGCTCATATTTATACACAAGATTAAGCAGAATCATCCACGATGTCCAATCATAGAACTCAAAGATCAACCATATTTGGCATATTGAGAAATATAATACCAAGGAAGAGAGCTTAGATGTTTCAATGTATACGTGTCTTGAGCTCACGTATTGGTGCGAGTGTATAAGTGTGTTCAACCCTAGTTCTTGTTTTGTCTAGGTGTGTCCATGATGTGCAGATAACAACGAAAAGACATTAAACAAGGGCAGTCTTACACAAGAATAGTCAAAAGTGGGAACTAAGAAATAAGAAAATAATAACAATGGCCACTCTAAATGAATTCTGTTTGGTTTCTAAACTAAAAACTCACTCCGGGGTCAGTAAAACTGCTCTCAGGATTCGTTTTTGAGTCGATCAGAACATCTTCAAACTGGTTAATTACATTTGTGATGTCCTGGTTCTACCCAATGAGCAGCGAGGAGCACCAATTAAATCAATACAGACATTGATCCAATTAAAATATACATTTAACTGTCAGAGTCCTTGAAATCTTTTTTTCTTGGTAAAATGTCTATAAAATATTGTGACTCCATCATCTTGCAAGAGATGAGGAGAACTCAAGAGTGCAAACAAATTGTGTTTTCTTTGCAAACATAATAAAGTTTATTTGACAACATTCAAAAGGAATTAATCAGAAATGGCAAAAAAATAAAATAAAAAAAAATAAATTGCAACAGACAACAGGGTTTCCCAATCACATCCAATGGCAACTGGTTTGCAAATAAATCAAACTAAATTTCACTCCAAACTCCAAATTAAAAGTAATCACCAAATCAAACCACTGGAAATTGTCAGAAGCTGGCATACTGGTGGACCAGCATATGTTGTCTTTTGGATGCTAGTAGGATCTCAGCAAGACGAGATCAAAGTGTAATGACTGAGCATTAGTGATGAACAAGCAGATTCACTGAAGATAAGAAGAACAACAAGAACAGAAAGAAGAGAAGAGATGAGCAGAAACAGAACAACTACAACTGACTTACATCCACACAGCCTTAGGGGAAATTAATTGCAAATAAAATCAATATCTCACCAGAGGATGATTAAACAACTTAATTTTTTTTATTATTTAATAATCACAAAGGTTCGTAATCAAAACGTACAAATCGTTCGTAGGTTTGTTTCATTTGTTAATTTGTTAAGTAACTGCCATGATATTCTTCTTAACATCTCCTTTTGTAAGTCTTCATGATTATGGAACAAAATACAGGCATGTAATAAGACTATAATAACTAATAGTGTAATAGGTAATAAAAAACAGTAATACAGCCGACTCCTAAGCTCGATCAAGCTTTATTCTATGCAAAATAAATGATCACATTACTGTAATTATATTAATATTGATAATATTATTACAGTTTTTGCCCATTGCTTGAAAACATTTTGCTAAATTTCGCTCATTGTGCCAAAACTCTACACACAAGTAAACATGACACAACACTGGGAAATATAACATTCACATCTGTGTCAAATTGAAACATTCCTTTGTCAAAATGTAACTCTGATGACAAAATGACACATACTTGCACCTTATGCTAACACTTTCAGATCAGAGGAAACACACTAGTCTACTTTATATAAAACACAGCAGTCTTTGATTTTGACTGTTTATTCAGAAGGCATATTTTCAGGAGGAACATTTTCAAACAACCAAAAAAGCAAACAGGCCTACTCAATATTGTACATTGCAGTAAGATAAATTCAGATAAAGCAAAAAAATATATATATATACACACATATATATATATATATATATATATATATATATATATATATATATATATATATATATATATATATATAATAGAAAAAACACTATATATATTCTACCTACATTATGGAGAGCATCTAGAAATGTGAGTACATGTTGGCTGGTGTATGCACTAGAGCATATTACTGCACTATAGTGCTACACATACAGAACCCTCACCCCATCACATACCTGTGTAGCTCTCCAAATGGATCCATGTGGTCCTGATATTCAGCTGGTACTGGATTTCACAACACTGTATTGTACATGTAAAGGACAGTTACACTTACCCATATTTAGCTCGAAGTCCTTTGACCCTGTCACTGTTCCTCTCAAATGGGACTCTCCCAAGATGCGTCTGATGGTGGTGATCCTCACATGGTTTATGTTTTTGAACACTGTTCTGTCTGCAAGTATATTCTGGTGGAGACGGATGGCATTGTCTGCCCTCACTAGGTCCACAATGGTGAGTTCCTTCTGTTGTGTGAACAGGCGTTGGCATCCTCTCCCAAAAGGTCTTCTAGTCATTGATGTGATATACATTACAGTGCTGTAAATACCATCTGAGTGAAGTAGAAGGTAGAGAGGTGAAGACATACCTGTTTTCTAGTCGGATTTTTTTCTTATTATAGATGTCACTGTGAAGCGGCTTATGTAAATGTGGCTGGACTCTCTGCCCAGCCTCCCTCATCGTCAGGCCATGGTTGATGACATGGTCCACCAAAGTTGCTCTTACAGTATCCGTGCATGGCCTCTTCGACCTTGACCTCCTCCTCCTCTTCCTCCTGCTCTCCCTCCCTCTATCCATGCTTGCAAAGTTCTACAAATGGCTAAACTGAGGGCTTTTGGTAGCTGGCTAATTGGAGTTCAGTTTTGCAATTAAGTGCCTTCGGGTGTGTATTTGAGTGGTTGCAATAACCCAATGTGTTTTGTATTTTGAATACATGCGTTTTCCAAATGGAACCCTGAGATTTCACTTTTGAACAAAGTGTCTTATGTATGAAATAGAGTGTAGTATGAAGGACCAAGTGTGTTGCATAAAGGAGTTAAGTGTGTTGCAGAATTGCAACTAGAGTGCAAAGCAACAGTTTTGTTTAAAGTATGGGTACATGTGTTTAAGGCATGGTAACAAAAGCGTCAAGTTGTGTTACTTTAGCCTAAGCATGGGTCTATAGTGTTCAAGCAACGGGCAAAATAGTAGTATTGCATTATCTAATAAAGAGATTTACGTTACCACCAGAGGCGGCTGCTGAAAAAGCTTGGAGGTGGGGATGATAAAGTGGAGGGTCAGGGGTGTCCTCCTCCAGAAAATTTTGAATTTCATAGATGTGATTTCCTGAATTCTGGTGCATTTTTAGGCCTTAGCCCTTACCTATACCAATAAAATAACTTAAACCAATGGTATAAAAATACAAGAAATAATAATAACAGTTTGACAGTTAATGATAATGAACAATATGCATGTTTATTATGCTTTGTGTCCAAATAGAAAAGTGCAAACGCATAACGATAAATTATAATAGAGAATACAAAGAATAATAGGTAATACAACAATCTAGTAGTTTAATCAATCCCCAGCTGTAGACTACATATCTTTGACAAATTGACAATTGGATAATGGATAACATAACAGTATGTGTTGATACTAGAGAAAGAGAGAAAGAGAAGGCTCTCAAAGAGATGGTGGGACAACATTCTTGTGGAGAACACCAAGTATGAGAAGAAAAATGATTTTAACTAGTATGAAACACAGTTAAAAAGTAAAAAAAAAAACAACAACAAAAAAACAAAAACAAAGCGAACTGTCAGGATTCAGACCAGGAGACAGAGGTAAGGAATTAACATAAAGAGATCTTTATTTAAGATAAGGTGAGTAAGCAGGGTTTCAGGAACTTGGCGGTGATCTGAAGAGGATACGTGGCAGGAATGGATCCAGGTGAGTGAATCTTCTTCAGAGGGAATAAACGTGAGGGTTAACTCAGGTCAATAACTTGATTCTTTGTCTTTGCAGATCGTTCGTGGGTAGGCGTGATTCAGGAAGGATTCCCGGTGAGTAGGTCCGTTGAAGTGCGCTTGACAATGCACTAACCAGTTCAGTGATACTTTCACTTTCTCTTCCAGTGCATCCAGAGGGAAACAAGACTCAGGGCAGATTCCAGGGAACAGAGAACACGGAACATGGAGCGTATCCTGGAAACAGCGGAACAAGGATCAGAAGGTTAGTATCTTTCAGGTGAGTATACTTTACGTTCGTTTCTTCTGGGTGAGTCTTAGGCGAGAGAAGTGAAGACTGGGAAGGGTCTTTTCCTGTTGGAGGCTTGACGATGACTGTGAGTGAACAAGGTGTTTTTATGCTGGCTGGGGAAGTGAGTGCTGAGTGGACACAGGTGTTGGTGATTAGTAATCTGGGGACAGTGATCTTTGCGTGGTGCTTTGTGAAGGTTCTGATTGGCTCCTGACATTACCCCCCCCTCCAGAGTCTGACTGGGGTACCGGTGGATGATGGGGTTTTAGAAGGGACACATGAAACGTGGGATGGATGCGGGAATCAGGAGGTAACCGGAGCTGGTAAGTGACTGGGTTTACTTGTCTGACGATTGGAAAGGGTCCGATGTACTTGGGGTTTAGTTTCTTACATGACTGACGAAGTCTGATGTCTCTAGTGGAAAGCCAGACTAATTGCTCGGGTTGATACTCTGGAGTGGGTCGTCGTTGTGTGTCAGCGAACCGTTGGTGTCTATTGACAGCTTGTTGGATATGATGGTGAGTTTGATCCCAAACCTGTTCGCTTTCCTCAAACCACTTGTTGACGGCAGGCACTTCGGAAGGTTCTCCAGACCATGGGAATAACGGGGGTTGATAGCCAAGGATACATTGGAATGGTGTTAACTGAGTGGATGCCTGTCGGAGAGAATTTTGTGCGTACTCTGCCCAAATGAGATACCGACTCCAGATGTTCTGGTTGGAGTGGCAGAAAGTACGCAAGAACCGACCTATATCCTGGATTTTTCTCTCAGTTTGCCCGTTGGTTTGTGGGTGATACCCGAAAGACAGACTCATGGTCACATTCATCAAGGTGAAGAATGCTCGCCAGACTCGGGAAATGAATTGGGGTCCTCTATCGGAGACAATATCTTCTGGAAGCCCGTAGTTTCGAAAGACATGTTCCATGAGGAGCTCAGCAGTATTAAAAGCGGTCGGGAGCCCCTTTAATGGGATTAGCTTGCATGCCTTCGAGAACCGATCAATGACCACCAGGATACAGGTATTACCCTCGGATACGGGAAGGTCGATGACAAAGTCTACGCCTAGGTGAGACCAGGGTCTATTTGGGACAGGTAAAGGTAACAGTTTTCCCACGGGCAGATTTCTTGGGACCTTGGAGATTGCACAGGGGATACAACCTTGAATGAATTGGGTGATGTCTTGACGCATGTGGGACCACCAATACTTTTCTTGAAGTGTGGCTAGGGTTTTGTTTACTCCCGGAAGTCCCGTGGCGACTGAAGAATGAGCTGAGGAGATCAAGGCGTTGCGGAATTCTTCGGGAACATGAATTTTCCCGGGGGACATCCGGGGACTCTAGGCTGCTGCTGAGCCAATTCCTGGAGTTGTTCATTTATCTCCCACTGGATAGGGTTTACAAATAACTCCCTGGTAGAATGGGCTCAGGTTTCTCTACTGGGTTCTCAGGGGCATGAATACGAGAAAGAGCATCTGCTCGGGTGTTCTTGGATCCTGGGCGATAGGCAATCCTGAAAGTGGAATCGTGTAAAGAACAAGGCCCATCGAGCTTGACGTGGATTTAATCTCTTTGCATCTTTCAGATATTGGAGGTACTTATGATCTGTTAGGACTAGGAACGGGTGTTTTGCTCCCTCGAGCCAATGTCGCCATTCCTCTAAAGCAAGCTTTACTGCCCGAAGCTCTCGATTTTTCTATATCGTAGTTTGCCTCTGCTGGAGAAAACTTCTTCGAGAAGAATGCACAGGGAAGTGGCTTAGTAGAGAACTCAGAACACTGGGACAAAACTCCTCCCGCTCCTGTGGTGGATGCATCTACTTCGACCACGAATGGTCTATTTGGGTCTGGGTGATGAAGTAAAGGAGCACCGGTGAAAGCAGACTTCAGAGACTTAAAGGCATCCTTGGCTTCTGGGGTCCATTGCAGGGTCTTGGGTTTCCCTTTCAACAAGAATGTCAAGGGTGCAGTGAGAAGGCTGTACTGATCTATAAATCATCTGTAAAAGTTTGCGAACCTGAGGAATCTCTGAAGCTCCTTCACTGATGTGGGACTTGGCCAGGACAGGATGGTCTCGGTCTTCTGTGGATCCATTTCCACCCCTCGATTGCTGAGGATGTAACCCAGGAAATCAACTGTGGTCTGGTGAAAAGTACACTTTTCTGCTTTCAGAAACAGAGTAAATTCTTTGAGCCTTTGGAGCACTAAGAGAGACGTGTCGTTGGTGTTCAGCTAGGTTCTGTGAGTAGATCAAGCTTGGTAAACATCTTGGCTTCTCTGAGTTGTTCGAGGGCAACTGGAATGAGGGGCAAAGGATAGCTGAACTTCACAGTGACCTGGTTCAAGGCTCGGTAATCGATGCATGGTCTTAAACCACCATCCTTCTTAGCCACGAAGAAGAAGCTTGCTGCGGCTGGAGATGTGGAAGACCGGATGTACCCTTGATCTAACGCTTCTTGGATATACTTTTTCATTGATTCCTGCTCTGGAATGGACAGGGAGTAGATGCGGCCCTTAGGGATTCGTGCGTCAGGAATCAGATCTATAGCACAATCCCATGGTCGGTGGGGTGGTAACTTGGATGCAGTGACAGGGTTGAAGAGATTGGAGAACTCGGAATAACAGGCTGGGATATTCGTTGACAGGTTTTCAGTGGGACTCTCAATTGACGTGGAGTTAACTGCGAGCACTTGGTTCTTTTCCTTACCGGATAGATGAGAAACCGGATCCTTGACTGTTTGACATTTACACCCCATCGCAGAACTTTTCCAGACCTCCAATCAATGGTGGGTCAAGCCTTCTGTCAGGATTCAGACCAGGAGACAGAGGTAAGGAATTAACATAAAGAGATCTTTATTTAAGATAAGGTGAGTTAGCAGGGTTTCAGGAACTCGGCGGTGATCTGAAGAGGATACGTGGCAGGAATGGATCCAGGTGAGTGAATCTTCTTCAGAGGGAATAAACGTGAGGGTTAACTCAGGTCAATAACTTGATTCTTTGTCTTTGCAGATCGTTCGTGGGTAGGCGTGATTCAGGAAGGATTCCTGGTGAGTAGGTCCGTTGAAGTGCGCTTGACAATGCACTAACCAGTTCAGTGATACTTTCACTTTCTCTTCCAGTGCATCCAGAGGGAAACAAGACTCAGGGCAGATTCCAGGGAACAGAGAACACGGAACATGGAGCGTATCCTGGGAACAGTGGAACAAGGATCAGAAGGTTAGTATCTTTCAGGTGAGTATACTTTACTTTCGTTTCTTCTGGGTGAGTCTTAGGCGAGAGAAGTGAAGACTGGGAAGGGTCTTTTCCTGTTGGAGGCTTGACGATGACTGTGAGTGAACAAGGTGTTTTTATGCTGGCTGGGGAAGTGAGTGCTGAGTGGACACAGGTGTTGGTGATTAGTAATCTGGGGACAGTGATCTTTGCGTGGTGCTTTGTGAAGGTTCTGATTGGCTCCTGACACAAACATACAGGTATATTCCTATTACTATTTTAATATCAAATGTGTGTGAAACATGACGTTTATGTGTGAGTGAGTGAGAGAGAGATGGACAGAGACAGACAATGAAGCTTATTGAATTGAGATAGCGTGTGTGTCAGAGCAAGAGAATAACAGCGAGTGTGTGTTTGTGTTTGTGTGTGAGTGAGAGCGTAAGAGAATAACAGCAAGTGTGTGTATATATGCGTGTGTGTGTGTGTGTGAGTGTGAGAGAGAGAGAGAGTCAGAGAGAGAGAGTGATAGAGATAAGAGAATGACCGTGTGTGTGTGTGTGTGTGAGAGAGAGAGTCAGAGAGAGAGAGTGATAGAGATAAGAGAATGACCGCGTGTGTGTGTGTGTAAACACTGTGTAAATACTTTCGATTCGAACCAACCTCGGGAAAATGTTCTCTTGTAGGTTTTTCTCCTTTTTCTCGCGCCTGTTCGGTTATATTCACGTCTGGCTTGTCTGGTCCGAGTTCTTTTACAAGTTTTTCCGCTAATGTTCTTCTTTCGAATGGAAACAGGTGTAGAGATTTAACTGCATTTGGGGCTAGCTCAATTCCCACGACTAACGTTACATTCATTCTATCTTGACGCCACCCCGCACTCCTCTAATCTTGGTACTGCGGGAGATATTTTCAGCACCCCCAAACCATAAAATTTGACGACGCTGATTGGCGAAATATAAACTTTTTTGCGTAGCAACCGGGGAACCATTGGCTTAAATTCTAGCACTGTAGGGCTGAGCGAACTGGAGCCCAGAGAAGACAGCCAATTGGCTACTACTACACCAACATGATAAACATAACGAAAGTGAAAGCAAATATCATTCTGGAGAGTTCAAAACCCTTTTCAAAGTAAAACCATTATTAGCATATATTTAATACAGATTATTTTTCAAAATTATAAATTATAATATATATAAAAAACAGACAGACAGGTCGGCGGGAGGTCGGCGCCCCAGCGCCCTCTATGGGCGAGCCGCCACTGGTTACCACTAACGTTAGTCAGCTCCAGCTGGAGAACAGTCAATTCTCAACGGCTTCTCTTTTGCCGGGATGTTTCCTCTTTAAGTGCTCCAACATGCATGTTGTGCTCAGGTGAAAAGCAAGTTCCGCCTTGCATGTATTGCACATGACAGCATTGTTGGTTTTAAGTTTTGTGAAAATTTCCCAAACCTTCAAGCTCCATTCTTGGCTTGACCACAGGTCAGGACTTGTCCAAAAGTCAGTCTTCCCTTGTAGAGGGTGCCTCAACCTGAATTTGGAGGCGTCTGTCGAAACCACTTTCAGTTTCGAAATTAGCTCCAGGTCTACACCTGTCTGATACCAGTCGACTGCCTTCCAGGGCTCCAGCTGTGAGACAGTTCTGAGTTACCTTGAGATGTAAATGAACGGATGGCCAAGCTCGACACGGCACCTGCGCCTTTAGCCTGTGCTGTTAAGGGCGCATGCAAAGCAGGCTTAAACAAAACACTGCTGAGGCTGAAGCCATGAGGCCTACAATCCTTTGAAATCTTTTCAGAGGAGAGACATTGCCTACTTTTAATGACATCCCCAACCACTGGATACAAACAGAGCGTGCTGTGACGTCAGCCGCACTGTCATTGACACGAGATCTATAGAGTTCAGATCCATTTCCAGAAAAGAAGCTTTCTGACTGGGAGATGGCGAACTCTTGGTCCAATTGACTTTGAGGCCCAGAGCCTCTAAATGGCTTAGTAACAAAGTCATAATTTCCGACTGAGCCATAATTAGCTAGTCATCCAAATAGTTCAGTATTGGCATAAATGTATGAGGTGCTAAGGACAGGCCGAACAGAAGGACGTGTACTGGTAAGCTTGACCCTCGAAGGCGAATCTTAAGAACGGCCTGTGATGGGGGGCTATCTGTATCGGAAAATAAGCATCTTTCAGATCCACTGATATAAACCAGTCCCCCGGGGGGACTTTGCACGAGAATTTATCTGGTTGTAATCATTTTGAACGATGCGAGCTCTGTTCAAAAGCCTGTGATCTAGAATGGGTCTGAGACCGCCATCCTTTTTGGGTACCAGGAAGTAATGGCTGTAGACACCCAACTTGCTCTGGTCTAGAGGGATGGTTTCTATGGCACTTTTCGAGTACAGTTTTGTTAACTCGGCTTGAAGCAGATGAGCTACTTTCTGATCCACTGTAGTTTCGACCACAGCTTGAAAGCGTGTGGGTCGTGAACGAACTCCAGTGAATAGCCTCATTTTTATGTTCAGCACCCAGTCTGACACTCCCATTATAGCTTCCCATGCTTTTGCATAGCTAGGGGTAGAATGGTATCTGGGTTCTGGTTGCTGTAAGCTCAGGGACCCAGAGACCTGAAAGGGCTGATAAATTGACACTGTGCTTGCATGGTTTCACTGAGGGCAGTGCACTGAGACCAGCCGCAGTTTGATTTACACATAACATTCTGGTCACGAGGGATGGGAAATGATTTATGCATGTGTGAAGCACAGAGGGTGCAGTGTTTAACAGTAAGCATGCGTGCTAAGAAGCGGGCACCTTTTTTACACTTAAAACACCATCGGCATGAACCGCCTTTATTAAAACAGGACCTGAATGAGTGTGTGTCACTGAGTGGGCCGTGCGTATAGGAGTGAACACTGGGCTGTGGGCACATTTGCTACATTTAAAACACATTCGGCGAGAGCCGGATAATCAAACATAATGTTCTTTTTGATATGTATCTGGGTCGCAGCTGAAACGGCGTTTGTATACAGGCAAGTGGGTTGTGGAACTGGCTTGTTGGCTCCGAGAATACATATCTCCAGTCACCATAGCCAAGGGAACTGTGAGAGCAACACATGCTGCTTTCAAAGGTGGTCCAGCTGCCGCGGGACTCGATCATCGCCGTCTTCCTAGAGTCAGGAAGATTTTGGTGGCACAGGATCTCAGCGTGATATTGGGCCTAGGTCACCGAGGAGGAGGCGGCCTGCGACAGCCAGCCGAGCTCGAGCGTCAGGCGAGAGGACAAGCGGCAGGAAGTGCGAGGCATTTAAAACAATGCCTCAGCTCTTTTAGACAGAGAAAAGTGTGAGTGCCGCGGCAACTGACACTGATAGGGCAGCAGGAACGGCG
Organism: Hybognathus amarus; assembly: GCA_030378365.1. NCBI lineage: Eukaryota > Metazoa > Chordata > Actinopteri > Cypriniformes > Leuciscidae > Hybognathus > Hybognathus amarus. The sequence goes on from JAQIUQ010006331.1 coordinate 97,721, forward strand.
AGTGAAGGTGGTGACTGAAGGCGGCGAGAAGACGACTGGCTTCCTCAGAGAGTTAGTCCCAATGAAAAGGCTGTTCTACGGCGCAGACTTCTTCTCCGAGATCCAGCGATGAGAAGGCTTTGCTGATGAGATGAATATCAAGAAGCATTCTATCGAGCTCTGGCTTGTAGGCATAAGCCATGTCCATTTGTGCGGGATCCCAGTGCCACCATTGGTGCTTAAATCATGAGCAGTCCTTCATAGGGTGTAGCAGTTGCCACAGAGCAGCCAATAGGCACACTAGCTGCCACACTCAAAAAAATGATTCATTGGATGAACTCAATTAAGTTGTGGGCAGGATTTCCATCCAATAAATATATGTAGTCTCAACTCAAATTAAGTACATCCATTCAACAAAATGTAAATCAGTTAGCCTAACTTATTTTTATTAAATACTTTCAACAAAATATAATTGAGTTAGCCTTACTAACTTTTACCAAATACAGCTGAAGTAAAATAATTACATTAACTAAATGAAATTGATTTACATTTGTCCAACTCAAACTTACATAATTATTGGAAAGGTAATTATTGTCATCAATTAAATATATAAACCACTTTTATTTGATCCATCAACATACACATGAGACTGTTTTTTGTTTTTTTATTGAAATACATTAACATGTTAACTTCATTTACTTTAAGCTCATCCACTCAAAAATGATCACGTAAGTGCAATCTATTCTACACATTGAAAATCAAACATGTATGTGCAGAGTTGGAGACATGAAATGCTGTTGTCACACATCAGCTGAAAGTAGGAATTTTCTAAATAAAAAAAAATCTAGTTTTAACAGGTATGCCTACTGGCATGATTTGTGATATCACAACTAATTTTGAATTCAAGTTTGATCCAATATTCAATTAAAATTAATATGATGTAGAAACTTGAAGCTGTAAAGTGCACAATGCACATACACTGAACATGGGGAGCATAGGAGACCTCGTGTTCAGCAGGAAACTTTAGAAGTGTTCATATAAATTCTGGAAATGCTAATGAGGTAGGAATACATTTTAAGAATTTAGATGTGAAAAGTATAGGCTACTTTTTCTGATAAAAAATATCAAATCAAGACATTAACTTTTTTACTTGATAAAACACAAGTATATTAACTTGAATGAACAGTATACTGGTAAACAATGAATGCCCAGCTATCCTAAAACATCAACAATATAGCTGGATAGAATGCACTGAAAAACCCTGTATGCAGTTGCTTGTCTTAAACTATCATTTACATAAAGGGAAAGAAAAAAGCAATAGGCCATGGCAAATCCACACTACTGTACATTTACAGTAAAAAGAGCCTTGGTGGTTGGTGTAGGTGGTAACAAAAACAAGTGTTTTGGACCACGGTTAAGACTAGCAAAATAAAATAAAAAAATCTTATCACAAAACATTCTAAGTCATTATAAACAGCAAGGAAGACATTTTAATGTAACTTAACGTAAATGTCACTTGCAACATAAAAAAATACTACTGGCTATTTGAAATAAAAGAAAAATAGTTAAGCTGTTTTTAGATCAATTTCAATCCATCTTGAGTCATGAAGTCAAAAAAGTATAAGAGTCAAGAAATTATGATGATGGAGAGGTGAAATGGGCAAACTTTATGGGTGTAAACACTTGTCCAATCCCAAATATCTGTCTTAAACCCTCAATCAAAGGAGATCATCACATGGTTTTGTCCTCTTATGCAAACAGATGTTTCAGATGTTGTAATTTGGCAACTAACAATCCAAGACAGCGCATTTGAGCAGTTTTTAGATCAATTAGAATACCTCTCGACAGTCATGAAGTCAAATAAGTAGAGACGAATGGTATGGAGGAGGTAGAGTCAGGAAATTATGATGCAGAGGTGAAATGGGCAAATTGTCTGGGTGTAAACACTTGACCAATCTCAGTCTTAAACCCTCCATCAATGGTTTTGTCCTCTTATGCAAACAGCTTGATTTTCAACTGTTGTATCTTTGCATTCAGCTTGTGCCCATCCAAATTCATTATGATCTTCTGGAAAAACTCAAAGGTGTATTTGAGGTTGTCTGGAAAACTCAGATCAAGGGCATAAATGAGCCCAAAAAGCATTACGAAGCCCATGGTGACGCTGCCTAAGTTGCTCAGGACTTTGATGCCTTCAATTACAACTCCAACGTTTTCAGGCTCTTGATTCCCATCGCTTCGGATCACATAAATCCCCATGACTGTGGTTGCTAGGTCCCTTTCAGCATCCTCGGTCGCGGTTCCTGAACGCCACAAAAACAGCAAGTGTTTAATAAAGATGGAAAGAGAAATAAGGAGACATAAATGCAGGGCTCCACACAGGTGATGGCGACAGAAACAAGAATACATCTAAAAGCATTTGTCAACAGCACAACTTCATCCCCCAGGCCAATGAGAACTGTAAACAACCTCCCCACGCCAAGCGCACACACTCACCCCTTAACTCAAAAACATGTACGATCACTTGTCTACACCAGTACATAAGAACACCTCAGTAGGGCTCTGTCAATATAAATAGTGTGTCATGGGAGAAGTAAGAGTAATAGTTCAAGACTACTTGACAAACATGTTGTGATGAATTTACCAGAAAGTTTTGAAGAAGGTGTCTGGATCCTCGAGCGACCTTCCTCGAACAATTCTTGTAGAAAAGTCAATATTCCTGCAATCGGGCATTGACATGGAGATAATGATCTTTGTCCGCACCACCGTTCAAATATGCGCCATCTCGACGCGTAAAGTCCCCTTGTTGTCGGTGCTCTAGCACTCTGTATTGTGGTCACAACATTATTCGGGAGACCTGCCGCTATCAGATTTTCCCTCTCAGTGGGTAGGCCCATAGATGCCACAGTCCTGGTTCGAGGATGCAGAATCTGACCTTCTGCTTGGGACAGCAGGTCCCTGCACTGGGGAAGACACCACAGGATCCCTGACAACAGCGTCATGATGTCTGTGCACCACGTTTTCGTCGGCCAGCACGGAGCTACTAAAATTAGCGACAGACCCTCCTGGCGTACTCTGTCCAGAGTGGGCTGTATCAGTTCTACTGGTGGAAACGCATACAGCAAAGTCCTGGGCCATACATGAGACAGCGCGTCCACCCCAAGCGGGGCGCTGCTGTCTGTCATTGAAAAGAACAGTGGGCAGTGCGTGTTTTCCCTGGACGCAAAAAGATCGACCTCTGCCCTGCCCAAACGATCCCAGATCTGTGCCACTATCCTCGGGTGCAAACGCCATTCCCTGACCTGCAGTCCCCCTCTGGATAGCAAGTCTGCTCCGTCATTCAGACGTCCCGGCACATGTACTGCCCTGAGCGAAGCTAAATGTTCGCTGGCCCATATTAGGAGTGCTCGTGTTAGTTGTAGTAATGGAAGAGAGCGAGTGCCCCCTTGTCTGTTTATGTACGACATTACTGTCGTGTTGTCTGTCCTGACCAACACATGCTCGCCGCGTAGGCGCTGCGCAAAGTGTTTCAGTGCCAGAAAAACTGCCTGCAACTCCAAATAATTTATATGACGCCCCTTCTGTGCTAACGGCCATTCCCCTTTTACGGAGTTCCCCTGACATAGGGCTCCCCATCCATGTAGTGACGCGTCTGTCGTCACTACTATGCGTGACGTGACTCTGCCTAGGGGAATCCCCTCTGTCAACAGACCCGGGGATCCCCAAGGAACCAGAGCCCGAACGCACGCTGGCGTCATCGTCACCTGTCTGTTTAAATGTCGCGTGACATTCAGACCAGAGCTCAGCGCCCATCTCTGGAATGCACGCATAAATAGGAGACCCAGCCGCACGACTGCTATCATTGAGGCCATCAACCCCAGAAGCCTCAACACTGTTTGAAAGCGCACTCGCCTTCCCAGTCGAAAAAGACCCAGGCAACTGCGAAACTTCTCGGCTCTTTGAAGTGACAGCATAGCTGTGTTCTTTGCCGAATCGATCTCTAAACCGAGATATAAAATCCGCTGATACAGAACCAGGGAGCTCTTCTTGAGATTTATTAAAAATCCCAGAGCTCGTAGATGGGACACAAGGGCTTGCGTTTGTAAAACTGCTTGTTCCCTGCAGTCCGTGGCCAGGAGTAGATCGTCCAAATAGGCGAATACTCTCATGCCTTGGTGGCGCAGCGGAGTCAGTGCCGCTTCTGCACACTTCGTGAATGTGCGCAGCGCTAGGAACAACCCGAACGGCAGGACCAGAAATTCGTATGCGGTCCCCTCGAAGGAGAACCTCAGAAATTTCCTGTGATCCGGATGAATTGTGATATGAAAATATGCATCGGTCAAATCCACTGATGTATACCATTCCTGGGGCCGCAGGGAGGATAGCAGATGACGTGCTGTCAGCATTCTGAACTTGTAATGTCGGAGGTGTTTGTTTAACTGCCGTAAGTCCAAAATCGGGCGCAAGCCCCCACTTTTCTTTGGGAGGAGGAGGTAACGGCTGTAAAACCCTTCCTCTATTTTCCCTTGTGGGACTACCTGAATTGCAGTTTTGCCGAGAAGAACACGAATCTCTTCTCTTAATACTGGGGAAAACTCCCCTGATACTGTCGTTGAGATTACCCCGCCGAAACAGGGGGGCGTGAGAGGAATTGCAGCCGATAGCCGCACTGAACCGTGCGAAGAACCCATGGTGTCGGTGCGCATGCGCGCCACCGGCCCAGGTTGTAGCGGGCCTTTTTGCTGGCGGTGGTCAAGAAGACGGCCTAAAATTCGGCTGTGCAGCTGCATGTGTTGGTCTATTGTACCTCCTAGGCATTGAACCCCTAAGAGATTCTGCCTGTTTCTTAGAGTTCTCGAAACGTGCTTGGAACGTATCGAGACCCTCCCCAAATAGACCCGTCGTGGAGATGGGTGCGCCGAGGAACGCATTCCGATCACGTTCCGGCAAGTTCGCCAGAGTCAACCACAGGTGACGCTGAGCCACCACTGTACTGGCCATCGCATGACCCAAGGATACTAACGCGCAACGCGTTGTGCGTAGTATGTCAGTCCGCCGTGAATCGTACCTCCCGTCAACCGGCCTTCCTTCTGACACGGCTTCGCTCAAATCACCCAGAGAAGAAAATATTTTTGTTTTTTTCACATTTCCCATTCAGAACAACTGAATCAGTATGAAAAGTCACAAAATCTTATTCCACTGAGATGAAGTGGAAACATTAATTAATTAATAAATAATAAATTAATTTAAAAGTAATAAATTTTACTTTAAAAAAAAGTAAAGTAATAAATTAAAAAAAATTTGAGGGCACTCTCGCCTTGGGCACCAAATAACCTAGAGCACATTTTTATTTTTATTCAGGAGTTTATTCATCATGTATATACAAAACGACAACTTACCAACTTGTAACGAAAGTTACAGTAGCCTATTGATAAATAAAAGTATAAATAAAGTGCAAACAAGCAAGGACTGGTGGTTGGTCGACTCCCGCGGGGCTACTAACATCATTTACGACTAGACTTGATGATCGACTGCGGGCGCAGGTGGTACTGGGTTGCGGGAGAATAAAATGATTTGTGAGACTCCCTAAATAAAAAAAATAAAATCTAAATAAAACATCCAAAACAAATACAGTGTTATTCATCTATTACACAACAGCAATAAGAACATCTAAACAAAATAACGATTTACAGTCGGAAGCATAATAATTTGCAGCGTTGTGCAATTTAGCCAATCATAGACATATGTGTTGATTTCTAAAACGCAATGACCAATCAGATGCATTTCAGATAAAATCCACTCGCCGCTCAAAACGGTTCGACTTCGGAGTTTTTGTATAGAGCTGGTAAGTCCCGCCCAAACGGGACTTACCAGCTCTATACAAAACTCCAAAGTCCAGAAAAACTCCCTATACAAAAACTCCCTCCAGCGGGGTTAGCTGAAGGAGCGGGACTTACCAGCTCTGGTAAGTCCCGCCCCTTCAGCTAACCCCGCTGGACCTCTAGGTTGAAAAACCGTCAGTGCAAGTGAATGAGAGAAAATAATTATTTTCTAATCCCGTTTGAATTTTGCAATGAATGTAACATATGTTGTCTGTGAATTTTTTATATAATGTTTCGTGTAAAGAATGCTACAATTTAGCTTGTAGAATTTTCATACGGTTAGACTTTGTGTGAGAGCACTTTGTGTGGACTACAACTCTTTCGACGTGTTTGATATACATCACCCCCACTAGCACACGGATCCCGCTAAACATGCCTGTGACTTTGGTGCACTTCACCGCCTTCTTTCAGGGAGAGGACTAACTAGTTGAGCGTGGTGAAAACCGTGATTTGTAGAGGGAAAATGTGTTAAGCGGCGACGTCACATATGGGACGTGTAGTCTTTCTCGTTATGTCTATTCCACAACTGCTAGCCAAAGAATCATACAATAAACTGTCAAACTTGTTACATGAGAAATGATATAAAAAATTCACAGACAACATATGTTACATTCATGGCACAATTCAAACGGGATCAGAAAATATTTATTTTCTCTCATTCACTTGCATTGACGCTTTTTCAACCTAGAGGTCCACTTGGATTTTTACGGATGGGCGGGACTTACCAGCTCCATAGTGCTGAATTCTGCATGTTGCATAATAAAAGAGTTTGATCGCGATGAAATGAGATGAGACGTGATGCAGAGTTGATGAAGGGAGACAGGATCGTCCAGGGCGGGCACTATTATTTGGTTTCGGTGCAATAAATTATCTCTTAACATAAACAAGACTAACTACATCGTGTTCCACTCCAAACAAAATCTATTGGTAAATAAGGATGTCAGTCTTAAAATAAATGAAGAAATTATTGAAAGAGTAAACACAATTAAATTTCTCAGGAGTCTTCATTGATGAATGTCTACAATTCAAATGTCATATTGATCAGTTAATAACAAAATTATCAAAATATGTTGGATTATTTCTCAAAGTAAGACATTTTCTTCCGCAGTCAGCACTTGTTGCCTTATATAAAACCTTGTTTGAGTGCCATTTAAATTATTGTAACGTCATATGGTGTAACACTTTCACTAGCTACCTGAAAAAAATACAGTCCCTACAGAAAAAAATGATACGTGTAGGCTAATGACGTGGTCTGAGCCTAATACCCTTCGCGTCTATTGTTTCATCGCCTGGGTCTATTAAGACTTACGGAATACAATTCTTTTCACAATGCTGGTATGATATTCCAGGTTGTTCATAAGCTAAATGATCGATTGTGTGAACTTGTTCCAATCAGTCGACCCCAGCATACATATTACACAAGGGAAAAAGAGTTGATTACTGGTAAAATAAGACGTTTGAAATGTATCAAGCCTGAGTGTAGTCTTGTAGAGGTCCACAGATTTGGAACAAGCTTGAAGAAAACCTTAAATTGGTGCACTCTATCTCCGTCTTCTAAAAAAAATCTGAAGGAAAATTTGCTTCTAACATATACTTTTTGATCTTTTTTGGAAGTGACATATTTGTGCTGGGATCGACCATTTGTTTGGTAGTGTTTGTGTAGTGTTGTATTTATATTTATTTATTTATTTATTTTATTTTATATTTTGAAGGTTATATGTTGTATGTAGATATCGGGCCCCTCTTAAAAGCTTCATTAACTTCTTTGGGGTTCCCCTTTTCACACAATTACCTTTCTGTTACTATTGTAATTTTGTCTTTAAAAATGATGATGTGTGTGTGAAATAAACACTAAATGAAATGAAATGAAATGAATATGTGACTCACAGGGCGGGCCAGGCCCCCCAATGCCCGCCCATGGTGCCGGGACTGGACCAAGCACATTTTTATTTTTATTCAGGAGTTTATTCATCATGTATATTACAAAACGACAACTTACCAACTTGTAACGAAAGTTATAGTAGCCTATTGATAAATAAAAGTATAAATAAAAGTTCAAACAAGCAAGGACTGGGGTGGTTGGTTCGACTCCCGCGGGGCTACTAACATCATTTACGACTAGACTTGATGGTCGACTGCGGGCGCAGGTGGTAGGCTACTGGGTTGCGGGAGAATAAAATGATTTGTGAGACTCCCTATCTAAAGCAAATACATTGTTATTCATCTATTACACAACAGCAATAAGAACATCTAAACAAAATAACGATTTACAGTCGGAAGCATAATAATTTGCAGCGTTGTGCAATTTAGCCAAGCACAGACATGTGTTGATTTCTAAAACGCAATGACCAATCAGATGCATTTCAGATAAAATCCACTCGCCGCTCAAAACGTTCGACTCAGAGTTTTTGTTCAGTGCTGAATTCGACACAGATTTTGATCAAATTGGCCACGCTAACAACTTCTGTCAAAACCTCATTTAGTTCAGCTGCCTCGACACAAGCGCTTCCCTGCGAATGACACAGTGTGTCCAGTGCGCATCTGGTGCAAACCCTTTTTATTAGTGCCTGCAGCCCGTTTCTTGACCCTGCCATGGTCTGTGCGCCATCAGAGCAAAAGCCCACACAGTTTTCTGATTTAAAGATGAACTGAACTGAAAAAATCGACATTGAAAACGTGTTGTTTATGACAATTAAAAGTAAATTACACTAAACATTTTGATAAAAAAAATATTAATATAGCTTTTTAAGCAACGCAAAATTGCGCTTGTTCAGCGGCAATTCCGATGACGTCATTGGTATGGTGGGACCCGCGGAGCTCCATAGACAACAGCTGGAGGTCCTATCAGAGGCGCAGGTTTGATTTTGAAATTGGTGGGGACGGGTTCAGATTCGATTTCGATTCGAAAGCTCTCAGATTGATTAGATTCGATTTTCGATTCCTGATCTGATTCTCGATTCGACTATAATGAATATAGATGTAATACAAATCCTATATTTATAAAAAAAAGAACAGTGCACACAAGTTTACTAGTGGTTAATTGATACAAAGAAATTAAGGCCACAAACCTGTATATAAAACTAAAATTAAATTAAATTGAAAAAAGTAGCACAAATAAATACAATATTATAAAGACACAAATAAAGAGACGTTTTGGGGCAGTTTTTTTTTTGTATGTCAGAAATACTATAGAAACTGAATAAAGTAATCAAATAAAATAACACTGGATAGTCTTTTTAGTCCAGACTGAATTAAATACATGGGCTATTAATTCAGATTGCTTACAATTAATGCTATATTATGTTGCTATGACAACTGAATTAATGACAGACACATATGGCTGCGTTCACTTTAAGAACTAGAGCACTGATCCATTACGGTCTCATTGTAGCCTACTGTCTGTCTGTCACACGCGTTTAATGCTAATTTAAGATGTAACCGACTATCTTTACAAGGTTACTCACCTAGACCAGAGTTTTGAAATAATTTTGCGTGTTTTTAACTTTTAAAGCGATATAATCCAGGGATAAAACTTTTGTTTCTGGCGAGCTGTTTGTGAGGCGGATTTAGGCTTTACTGGATGTGCACACAGACTCTGAGAGTGCACGAGGGCGGGATGGTTTAACATTGCTTGAATGTTTATCTTAAAAAGACGTGAAAATGTTAAACGTTAGTTATGATTATAGGTTAGGCGATGCAATACTGACCCGATTGTGCAAGTGATTGTTCCATCATGTCCGGACTCCTAAACGCGGGTGTGTATCGACACCTGCGGAAGCGCTTGCCTAGTGCAGAGAGAGAAGACGCAGCACCGCGAGCCCTTAATATGGAAAAAAAAAACGTTTCGTGGCCATTGAGAATCGATTTTGAGGCCCCGTTTACACGATGGAAAAACGCAGATATTTCTCTGCGTTTTGCCCTCTCATTTACACGAAAACGCCGTTTTTATCACTGAAAACGAATATTCTAAAAACTCCGGGCAAAGTGGAGATTTTTGAAAACGCCGGATATTTGTTGTCGTGTAAACTGGGAGAAACGGCGTTTTAGGTTCTCTCTTGTCGATTCCAGGATTCTGATTGGCTTGCATGGCTTTATCTTTAACCCCTACACTGCCGCCTTAGGTTTAGCATAGTTATGATGGCGCTCGACGGCGTATTTATGCGGGGTGTAAACGATGTTATTTTTGAAAACGGAGAGGGGGAAAATATTCGTTTTGCTAAATACCCGGCTTTGTGTAAACGTGGCCTGAATCGACCACATTTTAAAAAACGCTTAATGGAAAAATCTATTTTTTACCCAGCCCTAAACAATTTATAAATGTTTTAAGTTTTGATCGAAATTATTGCAAGAGATATAACGGTATCACTAGCGTCCCTACTAAATTCTACGCCCCTGGGTCCTATATATACAGATGAAAATAAGCATTTTTAACGGCATGGATTGCGCTTTTGAGCACGTGAGGGACCGGCCGGTAGTGTCTGACTACCACCACATGGAGGACGATCAGTTTCAGGCTCCACTTACAGTACAGGATCGTTTGGGGGAAGTGACTGTGGGCGCGAGCGCTGTGGAGCATGCATACTCGATCTGTTGCAGAGAGGTCAAACTGGAACATTTATTGATCGGCGAAAAATTAATCATCATGCACTTTTCATTTCGGATGCTGTTCGGTGAGAGAAACGTGTTGGAGGAGGCTATGCTGTCTATAATTGATGTCCGAGCTGAGACAGCGAGCGCCCCATCAGTAGCAGCAGGGTATTTTATGAATAGGCGACTAGGCTGGGCTAACTTGTTATACTTTTCTCAGACTGTTTAGATTAACAGTGTACTGGCAGTTCACTCTATGGGCGAGGGTGCAGTGTGTTGTCTTAGCAATGTTAAAACGCACATCAACCGATCACTTGTTTAGGGTTATTGTAAGCACTACATTCAGATTCACCAATCGGAATGAATTCAGTTAGACTGAAACAAAAGGTGTGCATGCAAACCATGAATGGCAACTGCAGAAAGCAAAAGCTGAATCCTGGACATCGACGGCCGCACATGTCCGGGAAAAAGAGGATGGTAACACCTACTACTCAGCGTTCTCCACAGAACAAGTGCCTGCTAGCTTAGCTTCCAGAAAAAGATGTCTGACACTATGTGGTTCATTCTGTGAGTGAGATCCCACCCTCAATGGGTGGGTTGAGAACATGTGGGACAGCCCTTTACTGACTGTAGTCTTTAGCCTCTGGACAAAAAATCCTCTGATGACGCAAAATGACGATTTGCACACGTCATTTGCACACGCCGTGCACCCCTCACTTTGAGAACTGCTGCCTAAGGCCAATTTATACTTCTGCGTCGAGGGTACGCCGTAGTGTACGGCATTGGCTACGCACGTAGGCGACGCCGTTGTGAGCATTTATACTTCTGTGTTCAAGTCTTGGTTGATCTGCTGCTCTGAAACACTAGTTGGCGGCATAGGGTTTTAATGTTCCACTGTGTTTAGATTCCTCGCGGCTAGGTTACTACAAGCAATAGCGACTGAAAGAGAGCTGATCATGTTGGAGTTGGAGCTTATTGAGGTGGAAAAACTGTTAATTTTAGTGAAATTACTTAAAGTGAAAGGCAGAAATGAGAGAAGACGTCGGAGGAGATGGTTTGTGTGGAAATGCGTGAAAGGTACGTGTGGAAATGCGTAGGAGGAAATGCGATGCTACCAAGACGACCAATCACCGTTCTTGCGGTCTGCGTCGTCGCGACGTGTAGTAACATTTTTGAAGAGGTGCGCGTCAGGCAATGGCGAAGGGTACGCGGTATGGGACGCATCTGTGTGTATGCTACGCCATAAGGTCAATTTATACTTCTGCGTCGAGGGTACGCCGTAGTGTACGACGTTGGCTACGCACGTAGGTGACGCCGTTGTGAGCATTTATACTTCTGCGTTCAGGTCATGGTTGCTCTGCAGTACTGCTCCGAAACGCTAGTTGGCGGCGAGAGGTCTTAATGTTCCACTGTGTTTCAATTCCTCACGGCTAGGTTACTAGAAGCAATAGCGACTGAAAGAGAGTGGATCATGTTGGAGTTGGAGCTTATTGAGGTGGAAAAACAGTTCATTTTAGTGGAATTACTAAAACTGAAAGGCAGAAATGAGAGAAGACGTCTGAGGAGATGATACGTGTGGAAATGCGCTGAGAAGGTACGTGCGGCAATGCGTATGAGGAAATGCGATGCTACCAAGCCGACCAATCACCGATCTTGTGGTCTGCGTCGTCGCGATGTGTAGTTAAATTTTTGAGGAGGTGCGCGTCAGGCTACATCGGAAGGGTACGCGGTATGGGACGCGTCTGTGCGTATGCTACGCCGTACCTACTGCGCGCACCCTACGCAGAAGTATAAATTGGCCTTTAATCACAGGAGAACATGCGCTCGTCATGGAGAGTGGTGTCGTCTCCCATTCCCTGTGGCTCTTCTATCCGGGTCTTGATGCCAGATTCCTGTTCCTTAACATTTTGGATTCCAGTTTCCCCAATCACCCCAGGCTCTGCCGTCACCCTGAAGCAAAAAAAACATCACTGCAGGTGAACCTGGAGAAAATCAAAAGTGACAATACTATGATAAAATGTGGTAGTATTAAGTGTTGGATTGAATGTCAGTCACAGATACTAATACGAACAACACAAAATTAATTGAACTGCTTGATGAAGGAAAACTGATTCTTTTTAATAGCAAAACAAAACCAGGATGACTTATATCACTCACATGTTTTTGCAGCCATATCATCAAATCCTTGGGAGGATTAGACTCTCAGCTGGAAAGCTGTTGAGTATCCAAAAGAACACCACTTGATATCAGTCCACTGTCACGGAGGGTCAAAAAGTGAAGGGAGGATTCATGTGCAGATAGGATATTTATTTAAATAAACAAACAAACAAACAAAACAAAACTTCAAACCAAAACTCCCCATGGGGTAAAACAAAAGAGGCACTAAACAAGAAACACAAGGAAACATGGACACCGAACCATAGATATGTGCTCCGAACTAGCAAAGAACAACTTCTTCTTTCAGTTTAATGGCGGATCGCAAACCAGCATTTATAGGTGCATACCGCCACCTACTGTACAGGAGTGTGTAATATCAGAGCTTTACATACTTCAGGTCTAATAAATAAATAAATAATATTAAAATAATAACAGTAATAATTGTTAAAAGCACACATACACCGTTTGAGTTCTGAGTTTTTCACAGTTAATGGGATTTTCACGCACAACCATTTCTAGGATTTACAAAGAATGGTGTGAAAAGGGAAAAACATCCAGTATGCAGCAGTCCAGTGGGCGAAAATGCCCTGTTGATGCTAGAGGTCAGAGGAGGAATGGGCAGACTGATTCAAGCTGATAGAAGATCAACTTTGACAGAAATAACCACTCGTTACAACCGAGGTACAGTATGCAGCAAAGCTTTTGTGAAGCCACAACACAAACAACCTTGAGGGCATGGGCTACAACACCAGAAGACCCCACCGGGTACCACTCATCTCCACTACAAATAGGAAAAAGAGGCTACAATTTGCAAGAGCTCACCAAAAGTGGACAGTTGAAGACGGAAGGTCTCGATTTCTGTTGAGGCATTCAGATGGTAGAGTCAAAATTTGGTGTAAACAGAATGAGAACATGGATCCATCATGCCTTGTTACCACTGTGCAGGCTTGTGGTGGTGTAATGGTGTGGAGGATGTTTTCTTGGCACACTTTCGACCCCTCAGTGCCAATGGGGCATTGTTTAAATGCCATGGCCTACCTGAGCATTGTTTCTAACCACGTTCATCCCTTGGCCACCATGTACCCATCCTCTGATGGCTACTTCCAGCAGGATAATGCACCGTGTCACAAAGCTTGAATCATTTCAAATTGGTTTCTTGAACATACTAAAATGGCCCCCACAGTCACCAGATGTCAACCCAATAGAGCATCTTCGGGATGTGGTGGAACGGGAGCTTCATGCCCTGGATGTGCATCCCACAAAATCAATATGGGCCAACATTTCTAAAGAATGGTTTCAGCACCTTGTTGAATCAATGCCACGTAGAATTAAGGCAGTTCTGAAGGCGAAAGGGGACCAAACACTGTATTTAGTATGGTGTTCCTAATAATCCTTTAGGCGAGTGTATATATATATATATATATATATATATATATACAGTATATATATATATATATATATATATAGTATGTGTGTGTGTGTGTGTGTGTGTGTGTGTGTGTGTGTTAAGAATGCACTGAATATTAGATCACCTTTAAAATGCACGTCAGGCAGTTTCTTACAGGTTTACTTGCATTCACATTTTCTCAAACACATATCAGCGATTGCAAGGAAACCACTGATAAAGGAAACGAATTGTTAGAAGATCATTCTGTCATCATTCATTTACTGTCATGTTGGTAAGGACCCATGTCTGTTTCTTCCAAAGAATACAGGCATAAATGTATTTTCACAGAATTCAACTTCTGAAGTCATAGGGTTAGGAAGAAATAAATACACAGAACATAATCGGTTATCAAAAGAATCAGGGTTTATCAATAATATTGTTCCAGCCAGTGATCAGATGTCTGATGAAGGGCTTGTGGCCGGAAACATTACATGTACACGTGGCGAGCAACCATTACATTTTCATAGGAGCATCTTCTGGAGTGCGGACTTATTGTTTACTTTTCCAGCCAGTGATCAAACCAAAACTAAGTGATTGTGTAAGTCATTGACCTGAACGTAAACACACTTTAGACAAACACTGATCAGGTTGAAACACTGAACATTTAAACGAATATGATCCATGAAGCGTCTGTGTGTGTAAAACAGTAACAGTCTTTGATTTCTGATTCATAACTGCTTCTTGATTCTGGCACAGTTTGTGATATTTGCTGCAGGTGTGTGTTTACAATCAGTCCCATCATCCTCTGCTCTGGCCTTCCTCTCGTTCATGTTGTCCATGAGTGTTTTCAGTCTGTCCAGGTGATGAAGAGCTCTGAGAAACAGAAAAAAACAACAATGAACAGCAACAGACGAGAGCAACGCTGCTTCACTGAGATCACATGACTCTCCTAACCTCTGTAATGACTCGTCGCTTCCCATGGCAGTTTCTTCTGTTTCCTCCTGATGATCCTTATCAAAAATACAATCACAAAACAAAAAGAAATTTAAAAAAGTGAGCAAGAAACTGTGAAGGAATAATGCAGGACAGTTCTAAGGTTGCATATATAAACTTCACTGTCATGATTGGCTGGTCACGACTTACGAGAACCAATGTTCTTTGTACATTTATTGTAAGATTAAAGAGGAATATACTGCATGACATACTTTAATTATAGTTGTGGTACTTTTTTATGCGTAGCGGTAAAAAAAAAAGAGTAGCGTGAACATTCTGCATGACGTGTAATTTTGTGTTTCACAGACGGAAAAATAAATCAGAAATTAAACTTGAGGTTCTAATGCTTGCAGTTTCATCTCTGAACTTGCATTGGAGTGCCTCAATATTATATTAATATAATGTGAATAAATTGCTTGTGTTTGTACATCAATTTGTATATTGTCTGTTAAATTACTAGATACAAATAATTTGCTTTTATACCATGTCTGCAATGGAAGAGACTGGAACTGTCACAACATGACGAAACTAGATGTTTCCCACATTGTAAAAGGGAACTGTTTAATTCATAACAACATGATGCTATTTAGTTTTGTTTCATTAATTTTGATTAGTTTGTTGACTAAATAGAAAATGAAACATTCAGCCAATACATATCCAATAAAGGCAACTACAGATTTGTTGTCCAGTTCATAACAAAACAAACAGATGTTTTTTATATACATTATACTTTTACATGACACTTAAATTCACCACTGAAACTAAATTTACATTTCTTATTTTCTTTTAATGGAATAATTCCAGAATAACTTCCATAAATAATTTTGTTCCGGAAGCGTTTCACTCTGATATTTACGGCACAATAGAGGGAGAAAAGACGAGCGTAACTTCTCTTTCACGCTGACTTTAATGACATGAAGAAAGCTATATCTGTCCTATAAAGCAACGATAAATGGGATATAGTTTTTGAAGCTTGAGCGTAAAACTCAACACAAACCTCAAAAGATGAGCTCTTAAAGGTGCCGTATGTAACATTTTTATTCTACTTAAGCATAAAAATACCATAATATGTTTGCATGTATCGAAGAAACATGCTGAGTTCACACACTCGTTTCTCTGAAACACACTACAGCCGGTTATTTTACTCTGAAATGTGCGTTTCCAGAATGGACTGTTTAATATTGTTTTGGTCTGTGATTATGTTGCCAATTTTCATTGTCCATTGTGCTCGTTCCTGTTGCGTCTGTCATCCTGGCAACCCGAACGGAAAAACGACGATCTCAGATATTTTGAATTGGACTGCAGTGCCTATTTCGACCACTAGTTGTCATTCTTACAGACTGCACCTTTAAAGGAGAAGTCTGGCAAACAATGAACCTTTGGTCTAATGAAACATCGGTACCAAGTCAAGCGTTCTCTGAGATTTGTTTTCATGTATTATTTCGAATGTAAGAGTTTTATCTCTAAAAACAGTTTAGCGTATAATACTAGCACTGGGGCATTGACTAAGTGAAAAGAAATCGCCAGTTTATACCACTAAACAAGGGTCAAGATAGCCTCACACTAACACAGTAACATAAAGAGGGTCCATACATGCAAAACGAAGCATTGAGAACTTTGTAAGAGTACAGACCGTTTAATAAGAAGATACGTTATTAAGGCAGTTCACTTTGTGTATACATACAGGAGCCATCTTATAATATAGTTCTGTATAAGTTCGATCTCGAACGCTGTTCATACAGTTCAGAAGTTCGCTGAACTTCAGTACAGTTCAACTCACTCAGCACAACGTTTCGGGGATCGACTTATCGAGACTATATTCTGAAGATGGCTCCTGTCTGTATACATGAATCGAATTGTCTTTATAACGTATCTTCTTTATTAAACGTTCTGTACTCTTACAAAGTTCTCAATGCTTCGTTTTTGCATGTATGGACCCTCATTATGTTACTGCTCAGTGTGGGGCGATTTCTGACCCTTGTTAGTGGTATAAACTAGCGATTTATTTTTACTTAGTCAATGCCCCCAGTGCTAGAATTATACGCCAAACAGTTTTTAGAGATAAAACTTCTTTACATTCAATTATCATGAAAACAAATCTCAGAGAACGATTGACTAGGTACCAATGTTTTATTAGACCAAAGGTTCATTGTTCGCCAAGAGTTCTCCTTTAACGTCACAACAAATAATGACACAGCAAGAAGAAAAGTTAAATGAGCTGATGTTTATTGTCCTGGTTTACAGTACCGGCTCCTGTGTTCGGGCTCCAGTGGACGTATGCGATTGGCTGATGTCGAGTTGGACGGCTGTGAGGCGGAACAGCATGTGTTTGAGCGCCTCCACTGGACCAGGGTGTTTTCTGCTGCTGTATCCTGATGAACAGGAGCCTACAGACTAACACACTTAACATCAGTACACATGTACATTAAACAGCACTGACTTTGAATCATAATGCTGTCACACACTGTACCTTGCTCCTCTGAAGCTCTTCAGGCGGTCGGGGTTCATCGAGCGCCACCCACCGGTACAGGAGTTTTACTACAGATCATGGGACACGCTTTACATTTATGCATTTAGCAGATGCTTTATTTTTAGTCATGCATTCACTGGGAATTTTCATTTTCCCCTTTCATTAGAAGATGATCTTATTCAAAGTGTTTTGCTAATAAATGAATAATGCGATTAAATGTGAAAAATCACTCACAATGCCACGGGTGGATTGTCCCAGGATCGATCAGCGTCCAGCGTCTCTGTCTCTCCTGAAGTGTTGTGTTCCTTCAGTGGCTCACAGAGACCAAGAGGAGGAGTGTTTAACATCAGAGACACAATCTGATCATCTACACACACACACAAGAGAAGAAGTGTTTAACATCAGAGACACAATCTGATCATATACACAGAGACAAAAACTTATTTAAGGTCTAATATACTAATATTTAGTTTTATTTCAGCTTTATTTGAATTAACAGAAATGTTTTTAATAAGTTTTAATTAATACAATTTACTTATATATATTAATGATTTTATTATATTAAATTAAATTATATATGATTAGTAAAATAAATAATAATATAATTGTCACAATTAGGTGAAATATCCCAGTGATATTCTAGTATCATTGAGATAGTATTACAGTTTTTTCCACTTTCATTTTAAGTAAAGGTTTAGGCAGTTTGTTTTTGACATTTTTAATGTCTATATAGTTTTTTTTTTTAAATGTTTATTTACTTTTATTTTAAATGGAAATAAGTAACAGATGCTGCTTTGGCAACTACCTGAAATACAATAAGTTATTTTTTGTGCTGGGCAATGATTAATCGCATCCAAAATAAAAGTTTGTGCTTACATAATACATGTCTGTGTACTGCGAATGAATATTTTGTATATATAAATACACACACGCTGGTCAAATTTAGGAAAAAATGTGTTATTTATATATAAAATATTTATATATATATATACAATTCAAGTTATGTATAAATATACATAAAATATATACATGCACATTTTCTTAAATATATACTAGCATGTGTGTGTATTTATATATAGAAAAGAATTATATGCAGTACACACACATGTATTATGTAACACAAACGTTTATTTTGGATGCGATCAATCGCGATTAATCACGATAAGTTGTTGCCCACCACTTCTTTTAAATAAATGTTTACATTATTATAATTCCAAATTGTTTCATGATTTGAGTTGTGGTTTGAGTTACCATAGGGGTGCCCTCCAGTGCTGGCCTGTGTGTCACGAACTGGACTCCTTCCAGTTCTCCGACCCCATGATGGAACAGTGCGCGGGCGATCGCTCTGCTGCCCGTCTGACGGTTCCTCACACTGTCTGAGCCACAGCGGGACTTCCTGCTCAGGAACGCTGGTCATCCCAGAGAAATCCATCTCAGATTTCTGGCTGGTCATCCAGCGTGGGAGACATGTGGATCTGGTCGTGTCGGGTGGATGCGGCCGATTGGCTAGCAGGACATTAGGAGGAGGAGCCTGACGATGTGGTCGCAAGCCCATCAGTAAATCGTCCACTGGGAAAGATTCCTGATTCGCTGGCCGAGCAGGTCGATGCAAGGAGCGTTTCTGAGACCAGGAGCTGGAGTTAAAGCTCAATCCCGACGGAAAGCTGGATCCTGACCGGAGAGAAGGGCGGAGGTGCGGGTCACGGGGAGAGAGCCGTCGTTCGGGAGAGCCAGAGAGGTCGTCAGTGGTCATACTGAGCCGGTCCGAGTCTCTCTTCCGGACGGGAATGTTCAGGAAGTTCAGCTCTCCATCCGTCAAACTCGCTCTTCAGTACTGCACATGTCAATCAAAGAAAAGTAAAACACGAGATGTTACGTGTGTAATAAAACAATCAAAATACACTTTCACTAAAATAAATAATAACACGCCACACATATTTACATATATCACTTAAACAAACTAAACCTAACAAATTAGAAATGCTGACTTGGCAATTAACTGAAATGAGTTTAATTTAAAGTTAAAAAATGACTAAACTAAAATTGAAATAAAGATGAATAAAAACTACAATGAAATGAAAACAGGAAAATATAAAAAATAAAAATGAAAATAATTTATATATATGTGAAAACTTGATGATGAATGAATTAGAAATGTTGACTTTCCAAACTACTAAAATAAATTACTACACCTCAAATTTAAATAAATATTTATTAAAAAAGTGTTAAAACTAAATAAACCAAAACACACACAAAAATTACTAAAAACTAAACTAAAATTACCATAAAATGGACAATAGAAAAATAAAATAAATCGAAATGTTAATAAAATAATATTAATATAGTATTGATAAATAATAATAATAATGTAGTATTAATAAATAATCAATTGTACATTGTTTGTCACATCTGTCTGTGATGATTGAGCTTATGTTGCATATAAATTATTCCTTAACATGAATTAGCTTGTGGTGTGATTGAAATGCTTCTCCTTCACCATCTCTGTTCCTGGGAAGATATTTTGCGAGTGGTTTGGGCAGCTCCAGTGCCCCGGTTTACGTCTCAGAGTCCGGCAGACTCCTGTGGAAGTCACAGATGTACGCATCGAGCGCCTCCGAAGGCAGAAGCGTAGGTTTTGTCCTTGTATCTGATGGTGGAGATGGGCTCTGGATGGATGGAACTGCGCAGGCGTCCTGATGCGGCTAGCAGTGACGAGACACTGGACTCAGGGGACGCCATCATCACTACTCATAGCACTCTGCGAAAACACATCAAACATCTGTATTATGTGTCAGAAAGTTTTTTATATATTTTAAATTTTACTATTTCAGGGCTCTCGCACCTTTTGACCAATGAATACACGCATACAAGTTGCATGACATTTTTATTATGAAAACACAGTGTAAATAAATGTTTTAAAAAATAGTAGTTAAAATAGGATCAGTCTACATAAATTTGTAAATATGTGTGTATATATAAGAATAGTACTATATAGTAAATAAAAATAAACAGGAGTTGTTTGACAGGAGTTTCAGCTTGTTGTTTTTTTTTTGGATAATTTTCTGCTGGAAATAAAACTGTGAAAAATGTTTTTGCTATGTTCATACTTCATTACTAAGTTAGTCAGTCAGTTAGTCAGTTAGTTAGTTAGTTAGTTAGTTAGTTAGTTAGTTAGTTAGTTAGTTAGTTAATCATTAAGTTTGATAAATAATAATAATTTTAACATTTGACTGAAATATGTTGGTAATTGTTTCTGGTTTAAACTTCCACCATCCTGCATCAGAAAACAGAAACTCACCGAAACTCACTGCAGATCACGAACAGAAACCGAAAGTAATAATGAATCGAAAAAAACTGATCAGAAGAAAACGCCTGAACATTCAAACAGAAAACTAAAATCACTCTGGACAACCACCAGCGGAACTGCGCATGCGCATTGGATCACGTGACTTTCCAGTGAGGTTCTTTGCTGCTGCTAGCTTCTCCAGTCAGACGAGTTCTAAACGAGCTGCGCATGCGTACATGGTCACACAGGACCCTTTCTCGAGATGTTCTATTTTAGGATTGATAGGATGGCGAAGATAATGGGAAAAGTTGTTTATTTATGTCACAGTTATCCGCATAAATCGGGCTAATATGGAGGTCAATCGAATCACATGGAATAATACGTTATAAAAATGCCTGACTCATGAGTGGGCGGTGGCTGTATTTCATTTCTCACTAGAAATAGAATTAGGAGGAAGGAATGTAAACTTTATTCATAATTTCTCAAATGGGCGACCCGGAAGTTGTCGCGAGTTGAATTAAGTTCCCTGGTAATATAATAAATAGTTTTCCTGTTTTAATCATAGACATTATATAGATATCTATGGTTTTAATTATTCACCACTGTAGTCAGCAGGGTAGTCAGATACCGTGTATTTTAGAGTGCCGAAGTTACGACGTGTGATTTTAATGTGGTCACGTGATATTTAATTCATTTCTCAGCGCGGCCGGGAAAGATTAGACAGCATAAACATTACACGTCTTTTTGTAGAGATTTAAATAGCGTTTTCTTTTATATGTTGTATAATAACCTTTTAAAGTAATATTCTTAAATAATCATACTCTGATATTGTGTATTGAGCCACCGAGCGCCCCCTGCAGGAATACACGAGGTTGTCTCATTAGAAACAGCAAGTTTGTGCGCTCGTATGTGTGTTTTGTTCTCACACATGTAAACACTCTTCAGCTCTGTCTCTGTTTTTCTCTCCGAACCGAACCGAGCTGATCATGCGACTCCGGGCCTGCTGTGTTTACAGCACTGGACTGATCTGCATTCTGCTGTTAATCGCCGGGATTGCAGATGGTTTTGTCGGAAGTCTTTCAGAAGCTCTTAAACAACAGAATAAAGGAGGTCAGGTGTGTGTGTGTGTTGTTCATATGTTTATATCACGTGTATGCTGTTTTTCTTATAGATATATTGTGACAAAAAATATTGGTAGAGATATAGGTTTTCTATAAATCAAAATATATGTTATATTATGTAATATGTGTATTATATAAACAAAAAATATTATTTTATTATATTAAATAAATCATTTATTATTATTATTAGTAGTAGTAGTAGTATAACTTTCTTCTTAAATAATATTATAAATAATGTTTAATATAACTATTATTCATTAAATAGTATTTTATATGTGTGTATATATATATATATATTAAACGTAAATATGTAATATATATTGTAATATAATATGTAATATATTTATAAAATGGACTATGATTATTGTGAAATTATTGGAAAATTAGGATTTTCTCCACAGATAATATTATGAAAATATTGTTAATACATAATTATATTACGATATCTCAGTATATTCTATAATAATATATTATAGATAAATAAAGTCATACTCATAATATTATGTA
Source organism: Hybognathus amarus (assembly GCA_030378365.1). Lineage (NCBI taxonomy): Eukaryota > Metazoa > Chordata > Actinopteri > Cypriniformes > Leuciscidae > Hybognathus > Hybognathus amarus. Next base: position 120,087 of record JAQIUQ010006331.1, read on the forward strand.
ATATTATATATTACAATATAATACTATATTTTATGTTAATATTATTGGTAGTTGAATTTATCCTTACATAATAATATTATGAAATATATGATTTTATTATATTATGATATCAGAGAATATTGTATAATAATATGACATTATATAAATCAAACATAATATTATGTATTATATAATTTTTTATTATGTAGTTTTGGGATTTTCTCCTCACATTATAATATTATATCCCTAATTATTTAATATCTCTTTATTATTTGTTCTAGCATAATTACAATGAAAGTTTGATTCCATAATGGTATTGCATTAATATCATATGCAATTTTCTGAAGGAGAGAAATTACATAATGTTCCAAAAAAACTTTTTTTCCCCTTTTTTCATAAAATTTTATAAATGTGCACAATGATGCAAATTATATATAAATATATGATATTAGGAAGTGTTCTGTTGTAATTAAAGTAGCTTTATGTTTTTCTCTTCCACAATTTTGGTAAATTCTACCCACAATTCACTTTCCCTTACAGCAAATAATCCTAGAGAATGGAACAGAAGCGTTTTGGTGTGGCAGAACCCACCGCCACCAGTTTACATGCAGTTTTACTTCTTTAATGTGACCAATCCAGCAGAGGTTGGAATCGGAGCAACCCTCGGTCATTCAGATATGGCCCGTACACCTACAGGTCAGCCATAACCCAGAACACACTCAGGAGTAATTAATGATTTTATTAGATCTCTTCTGCTCACCAATATTATTATTAGTATAATATATTATAATATATTATAATTATAATCACACAAGTTATTTTAAAAAATAAGTTTATGTAATAATATATACTTTATTTTAATATATATACTTCTGGTTAAAAGTTTAAGGTTGGATAGATTTTTTATGTTTTTAAAGAAGTCTCTTCTGCTCACCAAGGCTGCAATTTTTTGATAAAAAATACACAAAAAACACAGCAATATTGTGAAATATTATGACAATTTAAAATGACTTTTTTATGTTAATATATATTAAAATGTAATTTATTCCTCTGAAAAAGCTGAATTTTCAGCATCATTACTCCAGTTTTCAGTGTCACATGATCCTTCACAAATCACTCTAATATGATGATTTTATGCTCCAAAAACATGTATGATTATTATCCATGTTGAAAACAGTTTTTTACATTTTTATTTCAGGATTCTTTGATGAATAGAAAGTTCAAAGAACAGCATTTTATTTAATTAGAATCTTTTCTAACATTATAAATGTCTTTACTGTAACTTTTGATCAATGTAACTCATCCTTGACTGAATAGAAGTATTGATTTTCTTATTTATTTCCCCCAAAAATAAAATACAAATTCTTACTGACCACAAACTTTTTAAAGGGTAGTGTTTAATGTAACAAAAGCTTTCCATTTCAGATAAAAGCTGTTCTTTTGAACTTTCTATTCATCAAAGAATCCTGAAATAAAAATGTAAAAAACTGTTTTCAACATGGATAATAATCATACATGTTTTTGGAGCATAAAATCATCATATTAGAGTGATTTGTAAAGGATCATGTGACACTGAAGACTGGAGTAATGATGCTGAAAATTCAGCTTTTTTTAGTAGGAATAAATTACATTTTAATATATATTAACATAAAAAAGTCATTTTAAATTGTCATACTATTTCACAATATTACTGTGTTTTTTGTGTATTTTCTATCAAAAAATTGCAGCCTTGGTGAGCAGAAGAGACTTCTTTTAAACATAAACAGCTTACCGATACTTAAACCTTTATACATGTTTAGTGATATATATATATATATATATATATATATACACATATACACACACACTTTTGAATATAAATACATATTTAGACATAATTGAAACATGATGCTGTTTATTTTTCTTTTTTCCTTGTTCTTCTTCTTTTCTTTTTGCTGTTTCCAGTTTTTCTTACACGAGTTTGATGCAAAGTTCGTTAAAAACGTGAAACGGCCAGAGCCTACATGTCAACAGCTTCAGACTCATTCTGAGTCACATGACCTGTTGTTGAAGAGTAGCTCAGGCTCCAACATGTTGTTGTTTTCATAAGTCAAAAAGAACCAGATCTGAAACTCGAATTTCCTCTTTCAGGAGTATCGACCAAAAGAGGATGTGAAATTTATGGATAACGGAACCAGAGTGGAAGCTGTCAATCCAAAAACATATGTGTTCGAGCCTGACATGTCACCGCGGCTCCGAGGACTACACCGTGCGCACGGTCAACATCCCTGGCTGCTGGTCGAGATTGGGAACTCTGACATATTAAAACCACAAAAGTGAGAGTTTAACGGGTGAATCTCGTCACATTTCAGCCCAAAGTCAAAATAACAGTAAGAAATGATATTTTGCATAAAGAAATGATGTCCGCGATGAGCTAATTCTCTGTGTGTGTGCGTGTGTGCACGCATTTTTGTGTTTGTGTGCATGTGTGTGTGTATGTGTGTGTTTGTGTGTGTTTGACCTCAGACCGTGATGGAGACATTCAAAGACAGCTTGTTCAGACGATTAATCTTTGACCTGATGGTATCCAAAGGCGTGGGTGTGTTCGAGACGTTCAGGGTGGGCGACCTCTGTGGGTTAACCGAAGACCGGCTGCTCAAAAGACCTCAAATCCATTAAGCCTGAGCTGGAAGACCACTTCGGACTTTTCTAGCAAGGTGTGTGGTGTTTGCATTGTTGTGACCATATACTGTAAAGACATATGGGCGTATTGTGCGTGATGTCACCCGTAATGTTTCTGAAGAGCGTTTCTGATGAGCGCCCGAAGTGGGTGGAGCCTGCCGTCCGCCATCCCGGCCGTGCATCACTCGCGGATAACTGGAAATGTGCAGCAAGGCGGATTAGCTGAGGTGACGTGACGCTAACACACAGCAGACAGACGCTAGCAGTGACATCAGCGGCAATCCACCTGTCACACATGTGGCCACGCCCTTAATTATGCACAACTTTAAGACTTCATATAATTTAAACGGATGAGTTATAAACACATTCATCCTCCTCACAGTTTTCATGAAGGACAAAATTATCTATATAGACCAAAACCACTTTTTGCACCATGTAAACATGTTTATCTCTCATAGACAGTAAAAGAAATGGACACAGCGACCCCATTGATTTTATTGATTGATTTCAACGGAGAAGACTGAAGCCCGATTTTTGCACTTCCTGTCTTATGTCTGAGCAACTGTGCAGGCTCAAACCTGAGCGTGACGAAGCAGTCTGACAGTTGTAATCTTCTAGTATTTCTGCCAAAGACAAAATCTGAATCACCTAATTCCTCAAAACATTGTCTGAAAATATTTTGCCCCGTTGTTTTTATGGACTCTTTATTTATGGCCTTCTACCTTGACTTTGTGCCTCGGTGTCCCCCCTATTGCCTCATAGACAGTAAAAGATTACCTGAGCATCTCCTCCTGTCTATACGGTAAAGTCTCTATTGTGCGACAGAAAGTATTGGTTATGATGCAATCTTTAGCCTATTTTTACAAAAACGGCTTCTACAGGGCCGTAAACGTAAGATACAAAGTAATGGAGCCTTTTATACATTGTCATGTTTCTTTAGAAATAAATAATGGACGAATTAAGTCTTTGGATGCCTTCAGATGTAAAGTTATTCGCTGTCAAAGCTACGCCAAAATGAAATGGGAGTCAATGGGATGCTAACAGCAGGTGAAGTTCTGCTACAATAGCGGCTCTCTGCGAGGCTTCAACTTCTGGCTGATGGATTACCCTCTTGTTCTTATTTCTGCTGTAAAGTTGGCCATTTTAACACACGTGGTTTATGGGATTGACTCTCTCTGCAGCCGGCCTCTAGTGGCCAATCCATGAACTGCAGTTTACACTCACTTCAGTGTTAAAGGGGTCATGAACTGGCTTTTTAAATGTTATTATATTGCTGTCTGAGGTGAACTTAAGATGTTCGCTTAGTTTTTGCATTCAAAACATCTAAAATGAAATAACTAATAAGCTATTTTCGACCCTAGTTTTCGAGCCCAGTTCAGAAACGCTTGGTTTTAATGGGCGTCTCACACTGAAGACTTGGAAGTAAACGCCCACTGCTGTGAGTGGATAACAGTTTTGCATATTATAATGAGTTCAACTCACCTGTCGGTGTACGTGGGAAAATTGTTTTGAAACGTCTAATTTTGTAAAATGGCAGCTGGAATGATTTGCCCATACATGTTCAACCCAGAGTCCGTGTGTTGCACAATTCCTGTCAGATCCATATAGACGGCACTGCACCGTTCTTTACTCTTAATCGTCTGCAAATCCACTCTTGTTTACAAAACAATCCTCTGTGAAATGAAGCGAACAGACAGGCGATGTTTTACCCTCATCAGCTGGAACGTCATGAAAAATAAAATTTATCCATGCAGTCCTATTGAAATCCAGAGGAAGCATATTGCAGCGACTGTCTTCTTCCACAACCAGGCACTGCACAATATAGCTTGTTTTCACGTGACATCACGACACTGCGCTTGCCATGGCGCGAAGATCAAATGGAGAGGCAGGAAGTGAATTTCTATATTAGGAAGCACTATAACACACTCAAATGCCTATGTTTTGCGTGTCGTTTATGGTTTGCTCAAATTGATCAAACCACAAAGATTTTTTTATTGTGTGCCAAAAGTTGTTGTTCATAAGGGAGAAATACAAGAATTGACAGAAAACATTGGTAAAAAATGCCTTGTAAACCTGAATTTGCGTCTCCGGAGGAGCCAAATGGGAAAATGCCGTGTGTTTGTACAGTGTGCAGTGATCACTTCTGTCAAATGTGAGTTAATACATTATTTATGTGGCTTATAATTACATTATTCAGGTGTTTAAATACACTTATGTGGCTGTTTGTGTACGTGTCAGTTTCTGAACTTTGTAAAGTCAAAGCATGTCTGTAAAGCCCTATTCGCACGGGATTAGTATTATCTGGTGACCTGTAGTAATTTGTAATAATTGCGGAGTTTGTCTGTTACTGAATCCTGTGCGAATCGGCCATGTCTGTAATTTGTAAGAGTAAAATTCCCCCGCAAATTACCTACTATATTTCGCTAAACATCTAAGGTCCTGTGATAATATTAGTCCTGTCAATTCGACATCTCTGTCGATTTGGCCGGATCATATATCATTTTTTCAAGGTTTTTGTTTTCATCTGCGCGCTTTTTATCCATCTTTCGCGGATAATAGAGGCTGAGTTGGAGTGTTTTAATAGTATTTTGGGTGCGGGGTCATATCGCTAGTACAACTAACTCATACAATTTGCAGAAAGAGAAAGCTGAAAACCATCAGAAGAGCAAAAACAAAGAGACGATTAGATCACAGGCTTCGCTTATCCCGTGCGAATGCGCCACACGAAACTCAGATGTGGGTGGGTAATTTCAAATTCACATGTGGTCCCCAGGTAATACTGAATCCCGTGTCGAATAGGGCTTTAGTTGCTGATATCTACAGCCTCGATGGCAGGCAAATCTCTCTATTCAGTTGAAAATCGGTCCTCTTTCATAACGTAAGGATCACCGTCTAACATATGTTTCGATTTTCTGTTTATATATTTCTCTTGTAATAGCGTCTAAATTAGTACAGTACGGATTTTCCTCCATCTCGTCCATTGCGCTCTTCACTCCTTGCCCTCCACCTGCAGTCCGCGCGTGAAATACAATCACGTGACTGCAAACCACCTATTCAGTTTGTCATTACGAGGTAGGCATCTATGTTATTTAGCTATGCGTGTAATGCGCGAAATCGGTGGGCGGGGCTAAACCAGCCGTGTTGAAATAGGCGTTAATCTTCTTCTGCGGGGTGGTGTGTTATAATCTTTGACGCCATAGTTCCCCACTTTTAAAAACGAGTCGTTTGTTTAGGCTGGTGTCAATAAAAGCTTTTACTGGACTAACAAGGACGTTTTCAGTTCTGAAACTAACAGAAAATTCCTATAATATGATGACTTCTTAGATGTCAAAAGCTCAAGGAACATTTGATTTCCTCAGTTCATCACCTCTTTAAACGAGTGGTGCGACTAGTGCTTGTTGATACTTGTTGATACTTGGCTCTAATACTAATGTTATAGTTCAGTCAGTGTCTGAAAGACCGGAATGATGTCTTGATGATTTAAAATCGTCACATGAGGATTTTAGCATTTTAGTAACTGTCCATCCTAGGATGATTATAGCTGTTTTATGCTTGTCTTTCATTTAAATATGTTTGATTTTAGGTTTGGGATTTTATTCACCAAGGACATTAAATTGATCAAAAGCCACATTTATTGTATTAGAAAAGATTCTATTTCAATCAAATAAATGCTGTACTTTTGAAGAAAGAAAACTAAATATATAAATAGAAAAAGCTTAGAAAATATGAATATAACTATGCATCTTGACTATAATAAACTATAAACTACAGTGTATTACACAAACTATTATAAAAACTAAGATTAACTAGCTATTTTTCTATTCAAAATTTACGCAAGTTTCCCAAAGTGCACATACAAATAGATGGATGGAAATATAGCTATTGATAATAATCATAAATGTTTCTAAGCATCAAATCCTCATATTAGACAGATTTGTGAAGGATCATGTGACTCTGAAGACTCAAGTAATAAATTACACTTTACTATTTATTACTATAAAAACAGTGTATTTTGATCAAATTAATGCAGCCTTGGTGAGCAGAAGAAACTTTAAAAAAATCTTAGTGACCCCAAACCTTTGTGCATTATGTGTCTCTATATATTGGCATGTGGATCAGCTATATATGGGTAGATAGCTAATATTGTGAATGCAACTGTTCATGTTTCTCAGTTTGTTTAATCTGTTCTTCTTCATGTCTTTCATTCTCATGTCATTGATTATGTTTCAGAAAAACGGCAGCAGATGACGGGGATTATGTGTTCTTCACGGGGAGGCAGAACTATCAGGACTTTGCTCGTATAAACGAGTGGAACGGACAGAGGTAAAATCAGCAGAAAGCTCCAGAAGATTCATGATGGATTTCGAAACGAGCTGCAGAAGAGTGAATTATGGATAATGTGCTGTGTTTGTCAGTGCTTTAAAGTGGTGGAGTTCAGACGAGTGTAACATGATCAACGGCACAGACGGAGCCTCTTTCCATCCCATCATCACAAAAACTGAGAAACTCTACATATTCTCCTCTGATCTGTGCAGGTAAGCTCATTTATACACACTGATTTGAAAGTTATTAACCCCTTACCTGTCACCCCCCTTTTTGATAATTGACATTAAAATGCACTATACAAACTTAAATGGTTGTAATTCAAGAATGCTTTGGAATATATACCCAAGTTTGGTCTTGTTTTAAAGAAAACAATCAGCAGATTATTACTTTACTAGAAAAATTAAAGTATGAAAAAGTTATGGAAGTTATAATTTATAGTAAATCAAATATAATTTATTAATATATATTTTCTAATATAAAATAAATATTTTACAAATTTTTTTTTACTTATAAAATTATAAAATGAAAGCTATATATCTAACCAAGTTATGTTCCAAATTTAAAATTGATATCACAAAAATTGAAGTTCCCATGAGATTTTGTTTAGGCGTTATACCAAAAATAGCCACCGGTGCCATTGAATTCCATTGAATTTAATTGTATGCATTCTGCCATAACAAATTAATAAATTTCTATCCAAATATCACTTCTGTCACTAAATATGGAACCTTGAGACTCAGACCTTTCTGACAATATGTGTTTTGTCAAGATTAGAAAAGGTTTTGATAATAAATTATGAAAGATGATGCCCAAAAGGGGAGGGGCCTAATAAAAAAATACAGTTTCTATGGTAATGCAACGTCCAATTTCAAAACGGGTTTCACAGGATGAATTCTGAGTTCGTAAGCTTTCAAATGATACCTAATATATGATAATATATAACTACTAAAATATGTGATATAATAATAATAATAAAAAAGTATATATTTATATATATAATATATTACACTTTTTAGAGGACTTCTTACCTTACTGTTTAAAATATAATTTGTATCTTTTTTTATTGACAAATACTAATTATGTTTTATTATGAACTTTTAGCACTAAAAAACTAAGTTTCAATTATTAAAAGTGTGTGTGTCGACTTTTTGTGACAAAGCTCAGAAACTCCTGTAATGACGTTGATTTTTTGAGGCGCACTCTTGTCATAAATTCATATATTACTGTTCATTCATAATTTGTAAGAAAAGAAACAGCGCTAAAATATCTATTTAGGAGTCTAGACCTTTCCAACGATATATAGTTTGTCATGACTAGATTAGGATTTAATAGTAATATAGTGTGGTAAATTTAGATTGCTCGTATACGGGCAAGTGACAGTTAAGGGGTTAATACTTTTATTCATGAAGGATGCGTTCAATTGATGAAAAGTGACAATAAAGACATTTATAATGTTACAAAAGATTCTATTTCAAATAAATGGTGTTCTTATGAACTTTCTATTCAGTCAAAGAATCCTGAAAAATAAAATGTATCATGGTTTTCACAAAAATATTTTCAACATGGATAATAATCATTAATGTTTATAAGCACCAAATCATCATATTAGAGTGATTTGTGAAGGATCATTTGACTCTGAAGACTGGAGTAATGATGCTGGAAATTCAGCTTTGTTCACAGGAATTAATAAATTACACTTTACTATATATATTCACATAGAAAACAGATGATTTACACTGGAATAATACTTCACGATTCACTTTTACTGTATTTTTGATCAAATAAATGTGCAGAAGTTGACGCGATATTGCATTCACTTGAAGAAAAAAAATCTACTCTGTTTTTCTGAATTAACGAGTTAATTTTTCATGAGAACAATTTTTTTTGCTCTGTTTTTCTGAATTAACGAGTTAATTTTTCATGAGAAAAAAAATTTTTGCTCTGTTTTTCTGAATTAACGAGTTAATTTTTCATGAGAAAAAATTTTTTTGCTCTGTTTTCTAGAATTAACAAGTTAATTTTTCATGAGAAAAAAAAATTTTTGCTCTGTTTTTCTGAATTAATGAGTTAATTTTTCATGGAAATTTTTTTTGCAATGAAAAATGTTTCTTATGAAAAATTAAGTCGTTAATTCAGAAAAACAGAGCAAAAACTTTTTTTCTCATGAAAAATTAAGTTTGGTTAATTCAGAAAAACTAGAGCAAAAAATTTTTTTCTCATGAAAAATTAACGTCGTTAATTCAGAAAAACAGAGCAAAAACTTTTTTCTAATGAAAAATTAACTCATTAATTCAGAAAAAACAGAGCAAAAACTTTTTTCTCATGAAAAATTAACTCATTAATTCAGAAAAACAGAGCAAAGAAAAATTTTCTCATGAAAAATTAACTTGATTTAATTCAGAAAAACAGAGCAAAAAAATCTTTTTCTCATGAAAAATTAACTCGTTAATTCAGAAAAACAGAGTAGATTTTTTTCTTCAAGTGAAATGCAATACGCCACCGATACAAAGAGACTTCTGTTCATACATCTTTAACGTTCTGAGTATATGTGATAATAATATCATGAGTTATAGTATATGTTGTATGTATGTATGTATGTATAATCTTAATATGTGATTATGTTTAATGTAATATGATAAATAATAATAGTTTTTTAGATTTAATTTAGTTTTTATTTATTTACTTATTAAAACTATTTAATGATATTCATTTGTAAAATCCTGAATAAAAACAGACATATTAAATTGTTTATTTTCTAGATGTTATTAATAATATTTGCTTGAGCTTCTGATTTAAAGTTTATTTTAGAAAGGCTCTTATTGATTCCGTATTGATCATATTGGGCCTGAACATGTGACCTTACACAGGTTTATCTGAAAGGTCTTAGCATCAGAAGTGTTTTTCCTTAAAAAAAATATTTTTACTGATGATTTTTTTCTTTTGGGTCACACATATAGGCCAAATGTGGCCTGAATCAGAGTCCGCTGATCACAAGAAAACTATTCAGCACTTCTGAAGTGATATCGCACATATATAACAGTGTTTCATCACAGTGAAATAAACCATGTTAAAGTTTATACGGAAATTATAGTAACAAACAAAGCCGATAAAACTCTAGGAAGTGGTGAGCGCTGACTCATAGCTTGTTTGCCTCAAGTGAACTGTAAAACAGTTAGTGCTAATTAGATGCATGTTTTCAGCTATTTGAGTGTGTTTTGTTTTGACAGGTCTCTGTACGTCTGTACGAGTCGCGATGTGAGTGTACACGGTGTTCCTGGTTTCCGCTTCCGTCCTCCCAGCGAGGTTTTCGCTAATGTTACGGCTTAACCCGGATAACACGAGGCTCCTGTGTGCCAGAGGGAAACTGTCTCGGCTGCGGCCTCCTCAACGTTGAGAGCGTGTGCCAAAGTAAGGTGTGTGTGTGTTCGAACGTTATACATGTCAGATATGCAGATACGCTGGACGGCCGCGTGCACGTCTCGTGTGTGTGTCCTCCCAGGTGCACCCATCATTAATGTCCTCCCCTCATTTCTTACCAGGCAGGTAGCGCGAGTTTGTCTCAGGATGTTTTCGGGATGAATCCCAAAGAAAGGAGGAGCATCTGGACGGCAGTCTGACATGAGTCTCGGTATGTGTGTGTAACCGCCCTGAACACCTCGCGTATAAGCTTATAAATCTGCTGCACGCTCACATGTGGGAAATCAAGGTCTTGTTTATTTTGCCAGGAATTTATATTTTTAGTCCTCACTGAAAGCAAAATGCTGCATGGAGCCGGAACATTCCATGCTCATGCTTTATCCATGCAGTTGCACTTTTCCAAGAGAATTTCCAACTGTCTTCTTGGATCAGGGGATGGATGGATGGATGGATTGATGATTGGATGATGATGATAGATGGATGTTGATGGGTAGATGGATGGATGATTGGATGATGATGGGTGGATGGATGATTGGATGATGATGGATGGATGGATGGATGGATGTATGGATGGTTGATTGGATGATGATGATAGATGGATGATGATGGGTAGATGGATGGATGATTGGATGATGATGGGTAGATGGGTCGATGATTGGATGATGATGATAGATGGTTGATGATGGGTAGATGGATGGATGATTGGATGATGATGGGTGGATGGATGATTGGATGATGATGGATGGACAGATGGATGATGATTGGAGGATGGATGGATGATTGGATGATGATGGGTGGATGGATGGATCATTGGATGATGATGGGTGGATGGATGGATGGAAGATTGAATGATGATGGATGGGGGACATGGATGATGATTGGAGGATGGGTGGATGATGTGTGGATGGATGATTGAATGATGATGGGTGGATGGATGATTGATGATGATGATGGACTGATGGATGATGAATGGCAATGAAGATGATGAATGAGATGGATGCATGAGGATTGGAGGATGATGACTGGATGATTGTAGAGATGGATGCTATTAGGTGATGATGGGTGGATGGACTGGGAGAATGGCATTTGGATGATGATGGGTGGGTGGATGGATGGAGGAAGATGGGTGGAAGGATGGATCGGATGTATTTTGATTTGGATGATGGTGGGTGAATGGATCAGATGATTTGGATGATGATGGATGGACGGATGGATAAAGATGGGTGGATGGCAGAGTGGATAAATGGATGTTGATTGGATGATGATTGGACGATGATGACTGGAGGATGGATGGATGATTGGATGATGATGGGTGGATGGATGGATGATTAGATGATGGATGGATGGATGGATGGATGATGAATGGATGAAGTGGATGATGGATGATTAAGTGATGATGGGTGGATGGACGGATGATTGGATGATGACGATGGGGGGGAGAGATGGAGGAAGATTGAATGATGATGGATGGCGAATTGATGGATGATGATTGGAGGATGGGTGCATGATTGGTCGATGATGTGGATGGATGATTGGATGATGATGGATGGATTAGAAGATGAATGAATCAAGGAACGCA
>JAQIUQ010006335.1:0-40917 GCA_030378365.1 Hybognathus amarus
GTTACGTATTGCTCCATTGATTATCATTCTCAGTATTTAACCCCTCTGTTTCTTTTCTTTATGGTCCTGTGTTAAAGTTATGTTGTTGTGTGAGTGCTTTCTGGTCCCTTTTTATTGAAAGTTATTATAATTGTTCATTCTTGGTTTTCACCATACATGCAACACCAGACAGTTACGCTTTCCCCCGCTTTCACATGTCCCAAACTAAAATGCACCTCTCGAGCTGTCTTAACTGAAAGTAACTTGCAATGACATGGCATGCTGATAAAAGTTATAAATGTCCTTAATTGAACTAAGGCCTAATCCTGGCTTAATCTTCAGTCCTGTCTGTGAAACCCGGCCTTTAACCTTTTGTCTGAGGTCAACATCAATATGATGATAGTCTGAGGACACACAATACTAAAAAAACAAAATCTCTTAAATGTGTAAAAAATGAATGTAGTAGACCATGTTTTACAATTTACAGTAACATGAAAACGTCACTAATTACAGTATACCCTTATACGTTCTCCACCCACGTGCAATGGAAATGTCCACAAGAGGGCAGACGAGTAAAAGACTTGGACTGTAGAAATGGAACAGGATGTGGAACGGTCCACCAATGACTTTATTAGATGTAGTAAACAACATATTTTAATTACCGTAACCATGGAAAGCTTATATAGGAATAAGCATAATCGAATTAAAACATGACGTATTCCAATTTTAATTCGATTATTCCATGCAGTATGTCCAACCGGATATAATGTCTGGAATTTCCTCAGTCTAAAATAATGATTCAAATTCAAATGTGATTTTATTTACGTGAAGGCAACAAAAAATAGAATATGGGTTTAATTTCAACGGAGTTGTTTTAATATCTTAATCTTGCATAGAATCAATGCAAAATCCTTCTTCAGACTGGCACCATTTGCCTGGTCTTTGTCCTTTCCTTTCACCCTCGGGAATGGATTTGGGATCAGGTCTTAGTTATGAAAGTGAAATTCATTTAATATAAAAATCCACTCTAAAAAAGATTGTGGATCTTGCAAGTGTTTATTCAGCTAGACAAGTCTTATTAGGACTAATGATTGTGTCCAACACACTTTAATTCAATCATAGAAATGTTGTGTTGCTCATTGACAGCTGCTAATCTGGTTATTTTTATGAAGGAGAAGGTTTTTACTGAAAAAAACCCCTCAAAGTTCAGTTCATTTTGCACATTGGAAATGGAAGACAAATAAAAAGGAATCTGATCGTACTTTAAAAGGTTTATTGAATTTGTGTAAATTTGTTTGGTCTTATGGTGAAGAGACACATAAGTTTTTGGTCATTTGCAATAATTATACACAACAGAAAAAGTTGAAGCAGTGTATTGCTGTGGTCTTCAACAGTGTAAACTACAGACTTTGTGGTAAACATAAACCTGGTTAAAGCTGGTTTACTCAGTGGCCTACGTTGTCTTTTCAGCTCTAATAACAGACCGCTCTAATGTGGCAATGCAAATATAGGCACTTTAAAGCTGTTTTTCTTTTTTACTCTTAACAGAAACAACAAAAGAAACTTCATTCTCTTCCTCTTCTACTCCAGCGTGGATCTTCAGCTCTCTAGTGCCCCTACTGGTCACAGGTACACATGCGGTTCATTCATCATCCTCGTTTTGGGAGGACTCGTTAATTATCTGTGATGATCGGAAGGTCAAAAGGTTACAATTTTCATTAAAAAAAAAAAATCTTATTTAAAAACTCTTTTTATGCCACTTACATGTCCGTCTCTTGTCTCGATGGTCTTTATCACCAATTTCTTTGACAGGTTGTCCATCATAGGTCTGGTTTCCCTCATGGACTCTGCAGAATATCAATCAGAATATAGTCATTTCATCATAAAAGTGTGATTGTGCTTCACTTGGGCTGAATAGGAAAATTTTAAATTCTAATTAATGTTAAATTTCAATAGTTTTATATACTCAAACCATGTTTATTCACACTGCATGTGAACATGTATGATTTGAATGATTGGATGCAACACAAGATATGGGACATGTGAAGCATCTTTTTGTCTGTTTTAAAAGTTGATAAGCTTATTTATTTCACTATCATAATTATGTTTTCATAAATTATTTACATTCAGCATTGTTTTCCCTAACGTTCACAACATTCATATAGGGTGATCTGAAGCATACTGTACCTCGAAGGGTTAATGATGTGAGGTTGGGAAATGGTGTGGTGATCCTTGAGAGAAATGAAGAGAGAAATGATGTGTAAAAACTAGGGCTGTGCAAAAGTTAATTGCGATTAATCGCATCCAAAATAAAAGTCTGTGCTTACATAATATATTTGTGTGTGCTGTATATAATTATTTTGTATATATAAATACCTATGCATGCATGTATATATTTAAGAATTATTTGCACTTAAATCCTGTATAATTATATATAAATACATAATCTATATTATATAAATAGAAATATTTTATATATGAATAACACATTTTCTTAAATATATACATGCATGTGTGTGTATTTATATATACAAAATAATTATATACAGCACACACAAATATATTTTGTAAACACAGAATTTTATTTTGGATGCGATTAATCGCAATTAATTTTTGCACAGCCCTAGTAAAAACATATTCTGATAGTCAAGTCTTAAATTTCCACTCAGTATTTTTTCCCCATTACAAAGTTTTAGCCCTATAAAGAACTAAATAGTACTTTTGAAAGATATATTTATATATTTATTTACAATATAGGTCACTTTAAGGGGCTGACATGTTGAGATCAAGTGACCAGCTGAATACGATTCACTTTATCTTTTGCTCACAGAATAATAATTTAAAAAAATTATAATAAAATGCGAGGTTAAAAATGCTTTTATTAGTTCTGTTTTTAGTTAATGATAATGCCAACTGAAACAAAACTGATACATTTTTTTTTTCAATTGAAATAAAAATATAAATAAGATGAAAAACGTAAACTAAAAGAAATGTTTAGGAACTAAAACTGAAATTATAACTGGAAAAAAATAACCCTAAATAGTAATATTTTAAAAACTAATAAAACTGACAAAAGCATCTCGAAATGACCAATAATTAAATTAAAATTAAAAAGAAAACTGAAAATACAAAAATAAAAGTTCATTCACAATATAAATAAAACATATATAACAAGTAAATGTTAATTGCTGCAGTCTATTACATTTTTTATTATTATTAATTTGAATTAATAATTTTAAATCAATGGTTTGAATGAATGATTCTAATGACTCACTCACAGAAAAAACTTCACTTTGTTCATTACTGGATTAATCAGCGTTTTTGAATCAGCTATTGTATTCATGAAGCTGCATTTATTCCACTAAGTGTCATACTGTAAGTCCATGTTGAGTTCACATTTAAAGAAAACATAATATAAACATGCAAAAAAGCAAGAATTTACCTGCTCTCTTCCCCTTCCAGCAGCTTCCTGTAGGTGGCGATCTCAATATCCAGGGCCATTTTAACGTTCAGCAGATCCTGGTATTCACGTAGATGACGCGCCATCTCATCCTTCATGTTCCGGATATCCTCCTCTAGATGGCCGATGGTGTCCTGGTAACCGGAAGCCTCCATGGCAAAGTTATCTTCCATCTCTCTCATCTGACGCTCCATGGACTCATTCTGAAATTATGAATCCAATAATTTGACTTTTAAGCAGCCATAATATAAAGCACTTTAATGCTAATAAAACCATACAAAAAATTGTCATTTAATAATAAATAAAATAGTGCTGTCAAATTCGATTAATCGTGATTAATCGCATCTAACAAGTATATTATATATACACAAACTTTTATGTAAGATGCGATTAATCAATTGGACAGCAATTTAATTTTATTTCACCTGCCATTGCAGCATTTCTCATTTTCATTTAGTTTAACTTGATGTATTTTTTTAAACACAAAAACTGAAATAAAATAAATAAAAACTATACACAAAACTAAAACTTTAACTAAAATTTAAATGAAAACAGAAAATTTAAAATCAAATTTAAAATATTAGTTGAAACTATAATCCCAGCAAACAAAGATATATTCTAAGATCATTTTGCTAATATTCTCATAAAGTTATGAATTGTCAAATATGTTTAAAAAAAGTCGTGGTTATGCGAACGTTAAAGGAACATTCCATTTGATCTCTCTTCAAATACTTTGGAACGGTTACTTTTGAATGTTCTGAACATTCCGAAACAATATTTAAAAAATGAAAATATGTCAGTACAAAATCCTCCAGGAACTATTTATGCATCACGTTTTTGTGACGTTCTGAGAACATTATTAAAGACCAGATCAATTTTAAATAACATTCTATTAGTGTTACTGTAATGTTACTGGTATTCTGAGAACGTTCCCAGTCTCAATCCTAAAATAACACTTTTTTATTTTTATTTTTTTATTATGCAAGCCAATACATACAAGTAACTGACACACAAAAAAAGAAACATTAACATGTAAACATGAAAATAACATACATAAACGTGTGTGTATATGTGCGTGAATGTATTACTGGGTGTGTAAGTGGATATAAATTAACAAAAGAAACACTTACAGATACCACAGACATGATAAAATTAACTAAATAATAGATTAATTAATAAATAATTAAATAAAGGGAAAAAATTTAGGTTAATATGATAAAAAAAATCCTAAAATAACACTGATGTGTTATATATAATATAATAATAATAATAATATATAACCTCCAGTACTCACAGTTCCCTTAAGAGCTTCTAAGTCACATGTGAGAGACTGAAGCTGGCGACGGTAGTCATTGGCCTCCTGCTTGGCCAGACGAATCGGCGTCGTTGTTGCGGGCAGCAGCTTCTGACAGGTCAGCAAACTACAAAGAAAGAGAAAGTCCAAGATTAGGAGAAAGATAAAGCGCCATCTGCCTCTCTCTTTTGTTTTCTGTTTACCACTGACCGACACTGATTGTGCCAGTTTCAAGTTGGAAGATCTAGGCTAATAGATCAATACGTCCATTAAGAAGATCAATACTATGACACTAGAGCAGATGGTCTCGAAATCCGCACACGCCTCTGCGTCGACCATCTGCCATGTCTGAGATGATCCTTACTCATTCTTTAAACACCTCACAGAAGATGAACGAAGGTCTTACGGGGTTGGAACAACATGAGGCTGAGTAAATACTGACAGAATTTCCATTTTTGGGTGAACTATCCCTTTAAGGCTAGTACACAGGCCTAACATGTGGTTGGCACAAACCATGTTTATTCTCGCTGCAGGCAAATCCATATCAGATCAGATTTGAATTGGTTGTACAACTTATATATAGAGAAAGATTTTGATTTTTTTTTTTAGATACTGACCTTGGATTTGTACCATTCCTCAGATTCTTGAATGTTCCTGGAAGCCAGAGTCTCGTACTGCTGTCGGACGTCTTTCAGGGCAGCGGTGAGGTCGGGTTTGGACACTTCCATATCAATCTGCACATGCTGCTCCTGGATCTGGACCTGGAGTTCGGCAAGTTCCTGAGGAGATGTTGGACAAAATCACAAATGCACAGTTTGTACTGGTCTAACGTTTGGGGTCTGAAAAGAAGTCGCTTTACGCTCACCATGGCTGCATTTAATTGAGCAAAAATACAGTAAAAACAATAACATTGTGAAATATGACTTTTAATGTAATACATTGCTGTAATGACAACGCTGAATTTTCTTCAGTGTCACATGATCCTTCAGAAATCATTCTAATACTTGATTTGATGCTCAAGAATTATTCTTAATATTATAAATATTGAAGACACTTGTGCTACTTAAAGGGATAGTTGGACACGGATCAGATCACTTGAACGTGGCTCTGGTTACAAGAGGTAAAAATGATATAAATACTGTTCGTTTTCTCACATAAACCGCTCGTTTCGTGTCCTTAGGCCATCAATGTGTACTTACATTTACGAGTCATTAAATCATGTTTAATTTGGACTTCTCTGTGCATGCTCTTTGAGGTGGTGACCATAGACCTCCATTATATGACTGACAGACAAGAACGGTTTGACCTAAAAATATCAAAATTGAAAATACTGTGGAAACAAAGACTCCTACATCTTGGATGCCCTTGAGGTAAGCTAAAACATATCAAAAATTCATTTCAAAGTAAACTATCCTTTTAATATTTTTGTGGAAACTGTAATACGTCTTTTTCAGCAGTTCAAAAGAACAACAGACAATATTAAAAATGTCTTTACTGTCACTTTTTAATCAATTTAATGCATAATTGCAGAATAAAGTATTTTTTTAAAATACGTTCCTGACCACAAACTTTTTATTTTTTTGTCATTTATTAGTTTTTGATTTCAATGTACTATAAATAGAACAAATATGACTGAAATAAACTAGCAACAGTTTATTAGCCCTGAACTAATGTACGTCCTGATCCTAAAACAATGTCTCATCTTTATTCTCTTGGAATTACTCCCGTTTCCACAACCCATTTAATCGCCGTGGCAGCAGGTCAAACATGCCTGACAATCCCCTGATGTTAACAAGCCCAACAAAAGAGTCAGTCGGCCAGAAAACCAGGACTGTGAGCGGAAGAGTTGAATTCCCAGAGGAAATTAATTCACTTTATTGTTCAGATGTTACTTTTTATAAATCTGAGTTGTTTCTTAAGTGTCAGCTTTGTCTCAGGTGCTTCTCCTTATAGATCTATAAACATAATGTGGAAAAGTATTGCTCGGTCCCTGGAAGATTTGGAAGATAAATGTTTGACTTCATCTCTCATTTTTGATTGCAAATCCGAGACATATCCCATATGAGATTATTGGGGTCTTTTTCTCAGGAGCAAAATCTGTAAAAATTGTCATGATTTGCTTTTAATGTTATTGTCATCAGTGAGATATTGAAGACATCTAATTTTTGATGTTTCTGTCTCCAGGTGGCTCATTACCTCATCGTGAAGCTTCTTCAGGAAAGCGATCTCTTCTTGCAAGGACTCCACCTTTCTCTCCAGGTCCAGCCGGGCCAGCGAGGCGTTATCAACATCCTGTGGGCGTAACACACGTCAAATTAGGGCTGTGAAACGATTAATCGTGATTAATCACATCCAAAATAAAAGTTTGTGTTTGCATAATGTGTGTGTAGTGTGTATAATTATTAGGTATATATAAATACACACACATGCATGAATATATTTAAGAAATATTTGCATGTATATACTTTATATATTTATGCAAAAATAATATTATACATAAATATGAATATTTTATATATTAAAAACACATTTTTCTTCAATATATACATGCATGTGTGTGTATTTATATATGCAAAATAATGATACACACTACACCCACATATATTATGTAAACACAAACTTTTATTTTGGATGCGATTAATCGTTTCAATATATCATCAAATATATATCAATTATGTGCCAACCTAGGAGACATCTGTACTAAAATTGCTCCAGTGTAATTATACATTTACAGTTCCACTGTAAAAAATTACTGTGATTTTAACGGTAAAAAACTGTAAAAATGCTACAGTGCAAAAACTGTTAATTGGTTAACAGAAGGTTTCTACGGTAAATAACTGTGATAGATCTCATGGTACATTTAATGTGATTTTACTGTAAAATACCGTTAAATTTACAGTTTTTAAAGTAAAAAAGAATAACTCATTGTATAATTTATAGTGAAAAAACGTAAATTGACATTCCCATAATTCTCTGCGTGAGCACGTACATTTAGGGTTTTATGTTACATTTAATGCTGCTAAATTAATGTTTATTGCATTTTTTTAATTTCAACTGTGTTTCCATGATGATGTTTAATGTTTGACGGTAAAGTTCTGGCAACCACATCTGCAGTTTTTTTATCGTAAAATTACGGTTTTATTTTTTACAGTACTGTGTAACACTACATGTACTTACTATAGGGTTAGGGTTAAGAATAGGGGTTAGTTGCATGTAATTGTGCACAATGTAACATGTACATGTCGTTTTGAACTAGTGCTTCCTTGACATCGTCTGAATTTCACACAGTTCCTTTTTTCATTCTTCAATTTCTCTGCACTAAAAAAATAACATTATACTGTTCAAAAATTGAGGTGGATTTTTTAAGCTCTCACCATGTATGGCGGTCACTACTCTGGTCTTCAATGTCACATGATCCTTCAGAAATCATTCTAATATGCTGATTTGCTACTCAATAACATTTCTTATTATTATCAATGCTGAAAACAGTTGTGCTGCTTAATATTTTCAAGGAAACCTTAATACAATTTTTTTTAGGATTCTTTGATGGATAGAAAGTTAAAAAGAAAAATGTTTATTTGAAATAGAAATTGGTAATACTATAAATGTCTGTCACTTTTGATCATTTTAATGCATCCTTTCAGAATAAAATAATTTATTTCAAAAAGAAAAATCTTACTGACCCCAATCTTCTAAACCATTCCTGAATGAATTAAATAACAATAGCTCAATAGCTCGCCTGCTGCTCATTGTTTGTTGAGCTGCAGCTGGTGGTGGCAGACACACACACACACACATACACACACCCTCTTCTCTGCGACCATAAGTCACCAATGTCCCCTGGTAAATACTGGCTCCTCCCACTCGTACAACAGTTTACATTGTCCTGAACGCCCAGCCTGCTCTCAGACAAAGCTTTCTTTTCAGTGGTGTGTCTAAATCTGCTGCCGGACAAGAGGGCGGCTGACCAGCCCTGCACTGACCCGTTTATTGTGAGGAGGCTGATCACAATAAGTGTCTTGCAAACACACTGACTGGAACGCCAACTGATCACATGGTGCTAGCGCTCAGTTAAACATCAGGCCCAGTGATATGACTAAAAAATGTTTGTTAGTGTATACTTTGCAGATGCATACCTGTCTGAAGCTCCGAAGGCTGTTCTCAGCATCTTCTTTCTGGAGCATCTCTTCTTGAAGTCTGAAAATGACATGAATATTTGAGCCGAGCCACACCCTCATAACACAACCAAAGCAGCTCACAAGGGAAATACGTTCCCAGATAAAGCCTTATATCTAACTAATTCATTTATTCTCATTTGCTGTGTCAAACAATTAAAACAATGATGGGAGTTCTTAAGGAAAACAAATGTATAGAAGAGCTTTGTTCTAAAAGGAATGTCTCATGCAGAATCACCTTGCACAGTAAAAATGTTGTGACATTTAACTGCTTTTATTGAGGTCATAAATATGATTTAATATGACTGAATTTACTTTTAGTCATTTAAAAGTCAGGTCAGGGAGAAAAAGATCCTCAGCAAATCATATCATATTATAAAATCTTTGTATATTTTTCTTATTAACCCATGGTTTATACAGTTTATATCACATTTCATATTCTGGTGATAGAGACAACACTTTAGACAACATTTTGGTTTTATTTGACCTGGTAAAGAAACTCTACAAGGAAGAGCTTCATCCTGAGTGAATTAAATATCATATTACACTTTGAAAAAAAGAGGTAACATATAATTATGTTGTTGAAAATATGTTATTAAACAATGACTGAATCAATCTGACTATCTAAAAAAATATTTTAAGGATCACCAGGTAGAAATAGATCCTTAAAATGAACAGATATTTTCACTTTTTACAGTGACAGTGAATTTTTTTAAAGAGAAAGCTCCAAAATGCATAGCCTTCTATGTTTTGTTGTATAAATGCAACATTTAAAACATGATATAGCTTATAGCCTAGGCTATATAGTTTATGAATGCCTTTATAGGCCCTAAGTGGTTTTGCATGTGCAACTACAATAGCCTACTGTTTCTCAATGAGCTATTATTAGTATTTTTTTATTTATTTTATACATACATATATATATATATATATATATATATATATATATATATATATATATAGGCTAAATGTATGTATAAAATAAAAAAATAGTATATATATATTTTTTTTTCTCTCGATATGTATGTATAAAATAAAAAAATAGTATATATATATATATATTTATTTATTTATTTATTTTTTCTCTCTTTGAGATTATTGAAGGAAGCACCTATTTTGTTTGTAAAATACTTTGACACACGGGTGGGTTTCAGTAGCCTTATTTTTACTTCTCCCCACTCTATTTCAAGCATAAGAGTATTTAGTTAGCCTATTATTACCATTTCTATTATTGTAGCCTACATCCTTTCTGTTGTTACACTATTGCTTGAAATAAATAAATAAATAAATAAAATGTATTTTTTATAGCCTACGTTTATTCATTTATGGGTCTGACACCGGTCTGATTTACTGTAGACCCCAAATCTAGTTTGTAAAAACTGCCAGATATTTATTGTTTGAAACTTTGATGAGTTTTTGTCAGTTGGACATACTTCTCTTTGAGGCGCTCGATGTCCTCTCCCAGATTGTCCCGGTCCACCTCCACTCTGGCCTTGTCGTTGGTGAGCTGGTCCACTTGTCTCCTCAGTTCCCTCATCTCATCCTCGTACAGATCCCCGACCCGGGACGCGCCTTTGCCCCTCATCTGCTCCAGCTCCGCCGTCAAGATCTTATTCTGCTGCTCCAGAAACCGCACTTTCTCAATGTAACTGACAAACCTGTCGTTGAGATGCTGCATCTGCGCTTTCTCGTTGGTTCGGTTAGCTTTAAACTCGATGTTGATGGCGTCGGCGAGCCCGAAATCCAGTGTATCGGAGGCGAGCCTGGGCAGGGGCGCGTTGGTGCGCACCCTCGCGCCCCTGCTCATGTAGATGGATGGAGACGCGGAGGACGCGCTGCTGTAGGACACGCGTGAGGTTGTGCGCACCGGGCTGCTGTACTGCCGACTCGAGTAAGTGGACCGGGACATCGCAGGTCGCTCCCCACCGAACATCCTTTTATAAGAAGAGGTGCTTGTTCGGTTGGCCATTGTAATCCTTTAGTTCTTGTGTTGTTGTTGAAGTCAGCGTCTACTTTCACTAACTGTAAGCTACCGCACCCTGTCCGGACCAACCGAGACCACTGCAGAGGTTCTGCTCGCATTTATAGTCCACTCCCTATGCTAATGACATAACGGTGCAGGGAGGTTTTGTGACGTAGAAGTGTCGGGGCGGAGGAGCAGCGTGTGCCCCTCTATTAATAAAAGGGCGTAACCATGGCAAATACTACAGGCAAATGATAAACTAAAAAGAGACTAAAAAGAGATAAAGGCCTAGATATAGCCTGTTTATACTGCAGTTTATGTGTGCACTCTAGAAAATGCTGGGTTGTTTTAACCGATTTTTGGGTCTAATATGGACAAACCCAGCCATTGGGTAAATTACATTTTTAACCCAATGTTTGATTTTGTCTATAGTTGACCCAAAATTGGGTTAAAACAACCCAACATTTTTCAGAGTGTAACAAATACAGGTTACCACGTTTTATAGTTCATATATCAATAGATAAAATGAATGTAAACATAAATAAATATAATATTATTTCAAATAATTACTATGAAAATAACTAAATAAATACAAAATATTTATATATTCAAATCATATACAGTATTATTAATGTATTTGGCAATATAATAATATATTATTATTAAAACATTATTACTGTTTTATATATATATATATATATATATATATATATATATACATATATATATATATATATATATATATATATATATATATATATATATATATATATATATATATATATATATATATTTTTATATTTTTCAAATAATTACTACGAAAACAAATAGGCTACATAAATACAACATACTTATATATTCAAATTATATAGACCTACTTATTATTAATAAATTATATAATATAGTATATTATTATTACAACATGATTATATATTTGTTACTATAGATATTACTATATAAGTAGGCCTATAAAAGTATAATTTGCATATATATATATATATATATATATATATATATACTATATATATATATATATATATATATATATATATATATATATATATATATATATATATATATTAATGTATTTAGTAGAAATGTATACTATATAAATAACACCATATGTATATGCAAATGCAAGTACGCAAATGACATTTTAATGTAAAATTTGTATTATTAATGTTATCAATAAGAAAAATAGAATAGGAAGGAATCAATTTAATAAAGCGGAACGATTCGCGTATGGATTTGTTTCTAGTCGGTCATGTATTCGGGATTGCACAAGTGGCATGTCTGAGACGTTGGCTGTCAAAATATTATAAACATCATTCAGCGGGGAAGAATGGACAACATGGACCGACTCCGTGTTTTGGAATTATACAGCGGAATAGGCGGCATGCATTATGCTTTAAAGGGTAACGTTACGTCGTTTTGTTTAAATTCGGAGCTATTATTGAAACACATGACTGACACAGGATCAGTTGCAAAGGCTCTGTTTCTGTCAGGTTATTGACACGCAAATGTTTGAGTCTCTGTTTTATGATTCCCACAGGTGTCACTGTTCCCTTACTGTACTGTACATTGTTCTTTATAAACAAAACAAATACACAGATTCACTGGAGTTGTGTAGAGCTAAAACTCACAGTAAATTTAGTTGAATTAATTTGCGTTTCTTTCAGAGAGCTCAGTTCCATCTGAAGTTGTGGCTGCTGTGGATGTCAATACAACAGCCAATGAAATCTACAAACACAACTTCCCCAGTACCCCACTCTTACCCAAAACTATCGAGGTCAGTCCTTGCCCACTTGAATCTTATTTAATTATGTAAATGATTAGACACATTTTGTTTAATACGAAGTGGCTGTTTTGTATGAATCAGTCCCTTCTTTATGCATCATTACTACGTTAGTAAAGTAAGATTATCACCACTGACTTGCATTTCTTGCATAGATTTATGTCTCCGTAATCACTGTAGTATATATGCTTGTGCAATCAAAATCTTATTTAACTGATTTATTGCACTCATCTCTTTTGTAACATCTTTAAAATTACGTTTTTGTAAGTCCTACCAGCGTATAGTCCCGTGACTGGGCTTTTAAAAGCAATAGGAGGTAAAGTGTAACTGAGTGGTTTTTGTGGTGGTTAAAGGTTCTGTGCTTTGTCAGCATGGTAATAATGTACCTGCCACTGGCCTCAATTCAGAAGAATATACAACAATGGATTGAGATTTTTAAAAATTGATAATGAATATGGATTAGCTATTTAAATGGTATTATTGTGGAGTAAATGTTTTTTTTATAAACTGGATGCACTAAGAATGATTTAAGTTAAAGACTTAAAGCATAAATAACTTAATAATCATAAATACTTTTTCCTTTATATCATCATGCATATGTATATCTCTATATGTGGGTTATATGATACGCTTATGTTTTTTAATAAACAAGGGAGAGCAGTTTTTTGTCATTTTTATTTGTTTTTTCTTAATAATTTGTGTAATGCTATCTCTTTTGGTTTTGTGTATAAGGGAATGACGTTACAGGATTTTGACAAGCTGAACTTTGACATGATTTTGATGAGTCCACCGTGTCAACCATTCACCAGGTGATCTGCTATTTTCTCTCGTTCATTGAAGAAATAATTTGCTCAAAATTGAAATTCTGATTTTATTTTCTCATGCGTATGTTGTTTTATATGTCTTTCTCTTGTGAAACACAGCAGGAGAAATCTCGAGTAATGTGATGGTCGTTCTTTTCCATGCAATTACAGTAAAGGGAGACTGGATCTTTCAAGCTTGGAAAGGGTTCATAAAAGCATTATAGATAACTCATACAGCTTGTGCACTTTATTACTAGTTTTCTGAAGCCAAATGATAGCTTTTTGTTTAAGCAAGTTTAAGTCTCTTATGATCCTTTATGGTGTTTTTGCATGAATCTTAAAGATAGTTTACCTCCCATATATTGTGATTGCATGGAAAAGAGCTACTGGTGCAAATAATTTTATTTAATGTTATTTAATGTTATTTCTCCACCTTTTTCCTAACAAGACAACTATGTTTTAGACTATGGGATGCACTTCCAGTTTGTTAGAAGTTCCACTCAAAAATACTGAAACAATCATTTAAAATCACAAGGTTGTGTTACATATAATCCTTATCTGTCGGTTTGACTGAATGAGCTGTAAAATGTCCTTCATATTCTATTTTCAGATGTCACACCATTTTAATGTGACAGGAATGTCCGTCTATGGCAAGAGCTGTGTTCAGTCACTGCACTCTTTAACTCCTGATCATTTTCTAGTTTTTCCTATGTATTGTGCTGTTACAGTTTGAAAAAAGACAACATAGTCCGTGTTTGTAGTCTGCTCTCTAGATTAAATATATATCCCATGAATAATTCAGTGGAATGCACTCCCCAAATCCTCACTCCTCTTTCAAGGTTTTTTTCACATGGATATGTAAAATGTGATTGTCTCTGTTTATTTTTACGTCTGATCCCTATAGCTATGTTTACTGGAATGTTTCTAAACCGGGTATTTATTGTCTGTCAAAATGACAGAAATCACTTCGAAATATCACTTAACGTTCCAGTTAATTAACATTTTTATTAAGGCAATGCATGTTGCATAATACATGCATGTATTACTACATTGATATTTGATCGCATGGTCAACGGACGTCGAATTTAGCGGAAGTCACTTTCATGATTTGTGCAAAGCATCATGGGGCAAAGGAAAAAGATGGATACTGTTCAAAAGTTCAATGTCAGGAAGGCTTGTTTTTTAAAAGAAAGGAATTTATACTTTATTTGGTGACACTGAAAACTGGAGTAATGATGCTGAAAATTCAAGTGGTAAATTACATTTTAAAACAAATGGTATTTTAAATTACAGTCATATTTCACAATATTTGCTGCATTTTTAATCAAACAAATGCAGCCTTGGATCTTTCCAATCGTAAACTTGTGAACGGTTGTGTATTACTGCTCTATACTGTATGTCTGTATTGTGAAAAAGGCTGTTAAATTAGTTGACTAAACCTAATGTGTGTTTCTCAATAGGATTGGTTTGCAGGGAGATGTTGCTGACCCCAGAACAAAGAGCTTCCTTTATATCCTGGACCTTCTGCCAAGGTCAGACTGATCAATCTGAGCTCTTATGAACTCCTACAGACTGTGCCATTTCAGCAATCCTTTAAATGAGTAGTTCACTTTAAAAAAAGCGTTTGCTGATAATTCACTCACCCCATGTCATCCAAGATGTCCATGTCTTTCTTTCTTCAGTCGAAAAGAAATGAAGGTTTTTGATGAAAACATTCCAGGATTTTTCTCCATATAATGGACTTCAATGGGGTCCAAACGGTTCAAGGTCCAAAAGACAGTTTCAGTGCAAACTGCAAACTGTTCAAAGGGCTTTAAAACGATTCCAGACGATGAATAAGGGTCTTATCAAGCGAAACGATGGCACATTTAAAAAATAAATAAAAAAGTTTAAGTTTTATAAACTCAAATGCTCGCCTTGCTCTGTTCTGTGATGCGCGTCGTGACTCTCCTGTTTCGACTTGGTCATCAAATGAATGAATCTTTTTCCGAAGTCATTTTGTTCGTTATTTGAACCAAATGACTCGAAAAAGATTCGTTCATTTTGATGAAGGAGTTCGAACACAAGAGTGGACCGTTTGGTTCCCATTGAAGTCCATTAGATGGAGAAAAATCCTGGAATGTTTTCATCATAAACCCTAATTTCTTTGAAAGAAGAAAGACATGGACATCTTAGATGACATGGGCGTGAGTAAATTATCAGCAAAAGTTTTTTTTAAAAGTGAACTACTCCTTTAAAGATCATTACAAATCACACTGTACGACATGGATCTAATGAACTTGGGGACGAACACGAATGTACACTGTACGATCATGACACCAATTGAATCATAAACTAAGACACTAGTATAGAAGAATAAAAATGTTATCAGCATGCACTAGTGGTAATTGTGCACTTAGACACAATGGCGGCAGAAATCGGCACAATAGGTCATCTTTCGTATGGGACAAAATCGCACCGGGCATAACTCACTGAAACGGTTCTCTGATATTGATTTCCAATTTTGAGTTGTCTCTCTCTCTCTCAATACTTCTTCCTATGAACAAAGCCACATTTCCTGGCAACGTTCATTCTACAGTATTTTTGCACATCTCACATTATTAATTCATGTCTAATAAAGGAATAAAGAATTGCTTCCTTTCTCTCTTCCTCTCCATTTGCCCTTTCTCAAGTCTATTGTGCCATTCCCGAACTCAGCCAAGGTGTTTTTTCCCAGAGCGTGTTTGTGAAAGAATGTGCCTCCCTTTGTCCCTGCAGGCTCAGCGAGCGGCCGCGATTCATTCTGCTGGAGAATGTGAAGGGCTTTGAGACTTCTGCTGCAAGGTAACCAGGGCGGCACAGGGGCTTTGAGATCACCATGGTAATGTGGCTATGAGCCAATGAGGTCATGGGTTTCCTCTCTGTGTTTTTGTCAACATGTATTGTGTTAATACGAATCTTATACAGTAGTTGGTGGATGCTAGTATTTTAATATTGAAAAAGTACGCACTTTTCCTTAAATTAGTCTTATCAATGTTCATTTGACAGGGATGTTTGCTTAAAACACTGAGAGAGTGTGACTACATCTTTCAGGAGTTTCTGATC
The DNA here is from genome assembly GCA_030378365.1 of Hybognathus amarus. Classification (NCBI taxonomy): domain Eukaryota; kingdom Metazoa; phylum Chordata; class Actinopteri; order Cypriniformes; family Leuciscidae; genus Hybognathus; species Hybognathus amarus. The sequence goes on from JAQIUQ010006335.1 coordinate 16,554, forward strand.
TCACCAACATCTGTGAGTATGTCTCATCTTTTGACATCCTTGAAAAAGAGCTGTTAATGTCTCTTAAAAACCTCAGAAAATATATACCAGTCTTGTTTTTGTGATGGTTTTTATGGTCACAGCTTGGGATACCAAACTCTAGGCTCAGATACTTCCTCATTGCAAAGAAAACACCAGGATCCTTCTCATTCCCAACATCAGCAGAGGTATTTTTCTGATTATACCTATTCCAACTAAGATACCACTATACAGTAGCTATTGAATACTAAAGCTTTCTATCTTCTGGCAGATTATAGAGGGTTTCCCCATGTCTGAGTCCCAGGACAGTCTCGCTGTTCCACATGAGCATCCTACACCTTCTGAATCTAGAGAGAAAAGACTGGGACGATCATTTTTAAGCTGGAGACTGAACAGGAGTTAGAAAAGAAGAGGAATCAGGACCAACAGGAGACTGTCCAGAGGCTGCAGGACTTTCTGCAGAAGGAAGAGGAGGACATGGACCAGTATCTGCTGCCTCCCAAAACCCTGCTCAGATACGCTTCTACTGATGGATATAGTTCAGCCCAGTAGCAGGAGATCAGTTTGCTTTACTGAAAGGGTGTGTGTATTATTAATACTATTATATTTCAATTATTATTAATAATTCAATAATTATTATAATTATGATTATTAGAATTATAGTAAATAAACTAATATAAACTATATTAAACATAAACTAATTAAAATATGTTTATATAAGAAAAAAACATACACGCATACATTTTCCTCATTTTAATTGCATTTTATATATATTAAAAGTATCATATAAAATTGTAGCATATGTGCAAGTGTTGTGTGTGTGTGTGTGTGTGTGTGTGTATATATATATTTATATTTTTATATATACTGTGTATATATATATATATATATATATATATATATATATTAGGGCTGTGCAAAAAATAATTAATTAAAATGATTAATCGCATCCAAAATAAAAGTCTGTGTTGACATAATATATTTGTGTGTGCTGTATATAATTATTTTGTATAAATAAATACACACACATGCATGCATATATTTAAGAAAATGTGTTATTCATATATAAAATATTTATATTTATATAATATAGACTATGTATTTATATATACATATACAGAATTTAAGCGCAAATAATTCTTCAATCTATACATGCATGCATAGGTATTTATATATACAAAATGATTATATACAGCACAAACAAAGACTTTTATTATATATATATATATATATATACACACACAGTGGGGCCAAAAAGTATTTAGTCAGCCCCCCCCCCCACACTTCACAGTAGGTATGGTGTTCTTGGATGCAACTCTCCATGCTTCTTCCTCCAAATCGCGACGAGTTGAGTTTTTACCTAAAAGTTCTATTTTGGTTTTATCTGACCACACGATATTCTTCCAATCCTCTTCTGGATCATCTATATGCTCTCTGGCAAACTTCAAACTAAAGAATTTCTAATATTAAAATTATCTATGTATATGTATGTATGTAACTTTTGATTTTCTCTGTGTAGGTATGGTCACTATGTGGAGGGCACGGGCTCCGTCCTGCAGTGCTGTGTGGATGTAGAGCTAGAGAGTGTGTTTAAGAGCCTGGAGCTGCTTTCTGAAGAGGACAAACTGAAGCAGCTTCTCCAGTTAAAGCTGAGATACTTCACACCCAGAGAGATCGCCAACCTCATGGGCTTTCCTGCAGATTTCAGTAAGACGTTCATCAGACACTAAACAGCAGCATCAAAACATTCACCAACACAGCACAGAAGAAAAACACATAAATTGACAGAAATCTTAACTTAATATTATGTGCATAGCATCGCTGTCCCAAGTTGAGACACTCTCGCACTGTACTCCCTCTTTTAATGCACTTTAGACATTGCACATAACACAAAAAAAATAAAAAAATAGGAGAAGATAGGAACTTAAGAGATGTGGGGGAAGGTTATCATATATTTTCTTATTATTATCTTATTATATCTATTATGTATTTTGTGTATGTATGTATATATATATATATATATATATATATATATATATATATATATATACACACACACACATATATATATATATATAATAGATAAAATAATATATATATATATATATATTATATTTTATTTTATTTTATTTTATACAGGGTTGACAATGGCAATTGGTATATAGGAGAAAGGATAAAAATCGACTAATACAATATTGGCAATATCGTGGTAGTGGGGAGTGGGGCTGGTGATGGTAATGACAATGGTAAGAAATAATAAATGGTTACTTTGTTTACACATACACACACATACACATACTCACTCACATACACACTTAGATCAAACACTTAAATCACTCTATGTCACTTCTGGAATTATGGAATTACAAGATTATTCACTACTGCATGTTGGTTTGTATGTTTGTCTGAATGTTTAATAAAAAAAATATATATATATATATTATGTGCATAGACATTGTTTAATGGCATTCTATTTTCGGAGTATTAGCTTTAAAGTCCAGTGTGTCATTCCACTGGAGTGTGAAAAGGTTAATGAATAGTTTTCCATTATTTACTTCTGGCTTCTATTTAGATAATTAACTGTTTCAGGATTCATAATTAGTTTTTTTTTTTTTTTGCAAGAATGCTTTACAGACAAAGCAAAGGTGCTTAAACTAATTAAAATATATGTTTATATAAGAAAAAAAACATGCACACATAAATATATTTTCCTAATTATTATTGCATTTTTTCATATAATATATATTAAAAGTATCATAATAAATTGTAGCATATGTGCAAGTGTTGTGTGTGTAGATTAGAGAGATTATCTGCACATCTGTACAATTTTAAAACACATTTTCTGAGAACTCAGACCCACTAATTCATACTGTTAATAGTCATAAGCAACATCAATGTGAAAATGTAATAATACTGTCGTTCAATTACATGCATTTTGTGTTTCAGCATTTCCAAAGCATATTTCCATTAAGCAGCAGTACCGGGTGCTGGGGAACAGCCTGAACGTCCATGTGCTTTCACATCTTATACGTCTCATGATCTCATAGTAAAACATCATTACATAATCATTACATTTTCTGTAAAGATATATATTGTTGAATAAAATATTTTTTATTCTTTGTTATTACTGCCTTCTCTCATTTGATCACACAATACAAACCAGTTAGGCTATATGATTTTAATGGTTATATTAGTTTTAATGCTGCCGATCATTTACTGTAAAGGGAAAATTAGCCCTAAGCTGCAGGTTCACAGCTTTAACTTTGGTTACTGATCTCCAAAACACATGTGACAGCCCCTGACACTCGCACAATAAAGTCAAATTACCTGCATGCAGCCGAGTTAAATGCCCTCTAGACGCTTACATGTTCTTTATAAATGATTTTGGGAATGCAGTGGTGTTAGGACTTCTCAGGGCCAAAGTGCATCTCGGGCTGGTTGGGCTTTAGGCAGATCTTGGTGTTGAAGGTTCAGTACAGTGTCTGATGAGCGTCCTGGGACGAGCTCTCTCAGCATGGCTTGGACACTGAGCTTCTCCTGGCCCTTCGTCTTTCTCATCTTCCTCTCTGGACTGCAGTGTGACAGTGGCGGTCAACTCCACAAAAGACAAAAACGGGACGTCAGCACGGACCAGTAAGTTTTAATTATTTTTTTAATTAATTAGTTTTTTGCTTGAAGGACTAAAACATTTCCTTGTTTGAGACCACCTAAAATTTGAATGCGAGTTAGAAATTAAATGAGGACGTGCCTCTGACGAAGTTACTTTGTAATTGATTTGCAGGCCTCGTATGATATCAGAGAACGGTCACCTCACGTTCTCTGCTGGCTACAACAAAGCACGTCGCTCCACGACCTCAGGGACGGGAAGTTTGAAGGTGGGAGCAGAGAGACCTCGTCCAGCAGATAAATCAGGTGAGATTGACTGAAACATCAGTATAATTGTCTGTTACAGGAAAATTATGGCTAATAATAGAGCTAATAACTGAAAGACACAAGTGAATATTTCTGTTGGTCAAGCATGTTGTGATGCTATAGTGATGTCAGTATCACTAACATAGTCTGAAATTAGGTTTTGATAAAAATAAACAAAATCCCCCAAATGCCTATGAAAATTAATTGATTTTGTATTGCTTAGTTTGTTTTGTTTCATTGACTTTTTGTGTGTATTTCTGTTTGCTTTGTGTGTGTAAAAAAGTGTATATATATATATGTGTATATAAGTATATATGTGATGTATAAATATATATATACATATATACATATATGTGTGTATGTATATGTATATGTGTGTGTGTGTATATATATATATATATATATATATATATATAGTGTATATATATATGTGTGTATATATATATTTTATATATATATATATATACATGTGTATATATATATGTATATATATGTATATATATATATATATATATATATGTATAGATGTATATATGTATATCTGTATAGATGTACATATGCATATGTATACGTGTATATACTATATATACTATATATATATATATATATATATGTATAAATACATATATATGTATATATGTATATATATTTATGTGTTATACATATTAGTATCAGAGATATACTTGTGTTTACATATTATATGATATGTATGTGAATAATTATTGTATACAAATACACACACATGCATGTATATATTTAGAGAAATATTTACATCTATATACTGTGTTTTATATATTTATATATAATTGATATTATATATTTTTTCTTATATACATGCATGTTTGTGTATAGAAAATAATTATACACCGTATAAACACATATATTATGTAATCACTAACCTTTATTTTAGATGCGATTACAGCCCTTAAAAAAAAAATATATATATATATATATATATATATATATATACACACTTTTTTGTTTTATTTTAGTTTGTTTGATTTTTTGTTTATATTTAATTATTTTGTTGTCTTGTATGTTTTGTTTCGTTTGAGTTTTTTGTTTCGTTTTTACTAGTGTTTTTGTTGTCTTATGTGCATTTTGGTTTGTTTTGTTAATGTTTTCTAGATTTAATTGTTTTTGTTAATGTTGTTTTGTTCTGTTTCATTTTGTTTGAATGTTTTTAGTTTTTTGACTTGCATTTAATGTCATTGTTTGTTTGTTTTTTGTATGCGTGTGCCTTTTGTTTCATTTCGTTTCATTAAATTTTCTTCATTCTAGTCTGCACAGATCAATCATTTTGTGCATGTTATTGAAACCTTGCATCTGGGAAAAGTTGTAATAAAGCTTAATCAAGTGCAACTCTGTTCCAGATCAAAATTAACAAAGATGACATCAATACCATCAAGAACAGCGGCCCGTCTCAGGAAGTGACAAACCAGCTCGATCAGCTCAACACCAGAGTGACTACACTTGAGTCAAAAGTTCAGACAATAGAACAGGTATTGCTATAATCATCAAATTCACTCTGAGGCTTATGTGATTACAAGCCTCCCATTTCAGCCTGTACGATTTCATTTCAGTTGTATGATATTCTTTATTTCATAGACAGTACAGCGGAAGACATGCAGCAGTAATCCATGTCCAGAACGCAGGAACCTGCTTGAACTTGTTGGATGCCTTTCACTGTCTCTGTCCTGATAACTGGCAGGTCAGTCACTCAGATAGGCATCTGTGCTTCTGTCCTGTTCATGTGTGATTGACTGACACTTTGATCATTGCCTCTTTAGGGTCCCACATGTGCTGTAGATGTGAATGAGTGTCAGGTGTTAGCAGGAACTCCGCTGGGCTGTCAGAACGGGGCCACATGTGTGAATACACCCGGATCTTACACGTAATCCTCCGTCTGTTTGTCTTGATTGTTTGTTTTTTAGTGTTTTATGAGACTTATATTCATATTTTTCTTTTCTTTTCTTTACCAGTTGCACCTGTACCCAGATGGTACGGTCCACACTGTACATCTCGCTATGATGACTGTGTCGACGGAAGCTCAGGATCTCTGCGTTCACGGCTTGTGCATTGATTCAGACCAAGTACAATCCCAATGAGGTGATTGGAAAAATGTGTATTTATTTATTTCAGTTCTCTTCTCTTGGACAGATAAACTCACTTCCTGTCATGTCGTACTCGTAAGAGTTTATTATCTAAAAGACTGTCATGAAGGTGGTCCATAAAACTTGTGCGCTGTATTCCAAGTCTCCTAAAGTCATACAATAGTTTTGTGTGATGCATATGCCAAAATTTATGGCACTGACATGTTACTCTTTTACAATTTCCAGTCTCCAAAAATGTCAAAGAGGATCATAAAATTAGTTTATTGTAGGGCTGTCAAATGATTTATCGAGATTAATCACATACAAAATAAAAGTTTTTGGTTACATAATATATGTGGGTGCTCTGTATGTAATTATTTTATATATATAAATACACACACATGCTTGTATATATTTAAGAAATATTTTCATATATATACTGTCTATAGATTTATATATAATTTATATTATATATAAATATTTTATATATAAATAATATTTTTTTTCTTAAATATTCATGCATGTGTGTGTATTTATATATATATAAAATAATTATATTCAGTGCACCCACATATATTATGTAAACACAAACTTATTTTGGATGCCAATTAAGTCGATTGTCAGCCCTAGTTTATTTGAATATCATAATAGCTTTAATTGGAGTAATAGACCACAATTTTAGTCAAAAAGTTATCAAACAAGCTATTATTAAAAAAATTTTGGTCGGTAAGATTTTATTAATGTTTTTGAAAGAAGTCTATTATGCTCACTGCATTTATTTGATAAAAAATACAGTAATATTGTGAAATACTATTACGATTTAAAATATCTGTATAATTAATATAGTTTTAAATGTAATTTATTTCTGTTATGGTAAAGCTAAATTTTTATCATCATTACTGACATGATCCTTCAGAAATCATTCGAATATGCTGATTTTCTGCTCAAGAAACAAAAAAAATAAAAGTCCTGCTTTTTATGAAACTATGATTAAAAAAAATCAGGATACTTTAATTTCATTGTAAGTTCAAAAGAACAACATTTATTGAAAATGTATGATAATAAGTAATATTATATAAGTAAATAATGATAATAATAAAATCTTACTGACTCCAAACATAGTGTTATTTATATGTCATATATGCACAAAGTTTTGTTGTTGTTTTTTAGCATTTTGGTCACCATTCACTTTCATTATACGTATGCTAAAGAGCAGTGTGAGCATTCTGCTTAATATCTCCTTCTACATAACAAAGTCATATGGCTTTGGATCAACGTGCATGTTTTTGTCTCCTCTTTTCAGCCCAAATATAAGTGTATCTGTGATGCTGGTTGGATGTCTCCACCCGGGATGTCAGCGTGCACAGCTGATATCGATGAGTGCAGTCTCCAGAACAAGCCCTGCTCCACGAACCCCCCTGTGCAGTGCTTCAACACCCTGGGCTCGTTCTACTGCGGCGCCTGCCCCGCGGTTAGACCTCTCAGCCCTCTCATGTAGAAGATAATGAATGCATTTACATGTAAAGGCATTCGGCTGACTAGCAGATTTTCATGAAGTTCATTTTTCTTGTCCTCAGGATGGCAGGGTAATGGGTACAGCTGCAGGATGCCAATGAATGTGCCACAAACAATGGAGGCTGTTCTACTTCCCCCTTGGTGCCTTGTCTCAACACCATGGGCTCCTTCCCACTGTGGACAGTGTCCTCCAGGTTTAGCTCACATCCTCATTCTCATGCTATTTAAAACAAGACCTGTTGTCTAAACGAGAATAGTTGAAAATAATGAAAATCATTCCACTATTTCCGGTACGATCTCTCAATGTTTCTGATAGTCTCTTCTGCTTATCAAGGCTGTGTTAATTTGATCAATAATACAGTAAAAACAGAAAATTAAGAAATATTTTTACAATTTAATATAACTGTTTTATTATTTTAATAAATTCTAAAATGTAATTTATTATTGTGATTTAAAGCTGAATTTTTAGCATCATTACCAGTGTCACATGACCCTTCAGAAATCATTCTAATATGGTGATTTGTCACCCAAGAAACATTTCTTTTCTTAAAATGTTGAAAACAACATTTTATTTCTTGTAATAGTCACTTTTGATCAATAATGCACACACACATACACAAAAGAGCTACATTTTTGACCCCAAACTTTTGAAAATGTGCTTTTTCTTAAAAAATTCACCATAAAAGTAGTCTTGTGCACTTTATTTGCAAGTCTTACGAAAGCACATATAATTGCTTTATGTGAGATACAGTGCTGAAATTTATATTGTTTTTGGTGAACTATGCATTTACTACTAAATCTTTAGAATTAAACTTTTGAGGCTGTTTTTAAATTCACTTTTGCTTTATAATTTCCCGCTAGAGATGGCTGGGAAAATCTAACCTGCCTATTTTCATAAATCTCATATATTCAGTCCGGCTTGTAAAATCCCGCTGAATCATGTTTGCTCACTGTAGTATGTTTCAAGTAAGAGACAGATGCTTGCATGAGCTGAAATATCATTATATTCCCTCTGGGAGAGATGGAGATGGACAGCTAGAGATGGAGAGATGCATTTACTGGGTTCATTGAGGACAGTACTGTCTGCTAGTCCTGCTAGATACATTCAGCTTTACAAGTCTCAATTGACTGCTAGATTGCAGGGGAAGACCAGACACACTGAAATGATCGAGCTGAAGTAGCCATTAAATGTAAGACGAGACCGCTGACCCCATGTGTGTGTCCTCAGGCTATGAGGAGACGGGAGACTTGCACTCAAGCCAACATCTGCTCCACTAACAATGGAGGATGTTATCCACTGGCCACTTGTACTTCCACTCCAGGTACACATGCATGCTAACACAAATCCATTACTTTATTGTAGTTATCATTTACAGTAGCGCATGACCGGTAGCATTTATGTTATAACAGGTGCAATAAAAAAGCGTGTTAAACTTTGTTGCAAAGTCACCTCCTGATATAAATGACATTATTGCTATATCTGTCCGTTTTTACTGTTTTTTTTTGTAAATATCTTGTCATATTCATTTAAAGGAGTAGTTCACTTTTAAAAAAACTTTTGCTGATAATTTACTCACCTCATGTCATCCAAGATGTCCATGTCTTTCTTTCTTCAGTTGAAAAGAAATTAAAGTTTTTGATGAAAACATTCCAGCATTTTTCTCCATATAATGGACTTCAATGGGAACCAAATGGTTCGAAGGTCCAAATGAGAGTTTGTGTGCAGCTTCAAAGGGCTTTAAACGACACCAGACGATGAATAAGGGTCTTATCTAGCGAAACGATTGGCCATTTAAAAATAAATAAAAAAGTTTAAGTTTTATAAGCACAAATGGTCGCCTTGCTCTGTTCTGTGATGCGCGTTCGTGACTCTCCTGTTAGAACTCGTTCATCAAAATTAACAAATCTTTTTGTCAAGTCATGACTCGAAGGGTCCTAGATAAGCCCCTTATTCATCATCTGGTGTCGTTTAAAGACCTTTGAAGCTGCACTGAAAGTCTCATTTGGACCTTGAACCGTTTGGTTCCCATTGAAGTCCATTATATGGAGAAAATCCTGGAATGTTTTCATCATAAACCTTAATTTCTTTTCGACTGAAGAAAGAGAAGACATGGACATCTTGGATGACATGGGGGTGAGTGAATAATCAGCAAAAGTTTTTTTATTTAAGTAAACTACTCCTTTAATTTAAGTACATTTTAATGCCTTTTAATTTTAGTAGATATTATAACACTATTTGTTGACGAAAAAGTCCAAAATTAGGTTCACGCTTTATTTTGAGTCCACTTTAGACATTAGTAGCTTTGCAACTACATGTCAACTAACTCTAATTTCTTGCAGTTACTTATAAACAGTAAAATGTCTAAAATCGAAAGTGTAAAAGCATTGTCATTTAACTTTATTATTTAAACATTTTAATCAGTGACAGAATCAAATGATAAAATACAAAACTAACACATAAAAATAAACTAATTACTAACTTATTTTTTAACATCAGTATTAATCAAAAACAACATTATCATGACCCCAAAAACTTAATCATGTTCACTATTTTAATAGAATTCTTATAAATTCTTTGTTTTAGAGTTTATTCATTGTTCACATTTTAGTGCATTATGTATTTATCACAATATCACATATCTACATTTGTCGTACATCTCATATTATATTGTTTGAAATGATCATATTCTTACTACTTTTTTCTTCTAGAAAACACATTGTTAATATGTGTGTGTAATGTTTTCTCTTAATATACTAATGAGCCATATATATATGATTTAAAATACTTAAAATGTGGTAGGGATGCACATTGTATTTGGTCTCATCTTCTCTATCAGTGGCAAAATCAATCTTTCCACATATTGAGGCAAAATAAAATTCAGTAGAAGAATGATTTGCATCATAAATGGGTTAATTTTTGCTCTCCTTCCAGGAAGTATTATCCCATCATGCACCTGTCCTCCTGGTTACGTGGGTAATGGTTATGGACCTACGGGTTGTACTCAGATCAGCGACGTTTGTGGCTCTAGTAATCCTTGTGTAAATGGCCAGTGCGAGGTCAGTGTTCATCTCTAGCAATCTCTTATAACTTCCCAAAATGCAACAACCCGCATGTTTTTTTTTTTTATTTTGTCTCCCAAGAACACAGCCAGTGGCTACATCTGTCGGTGTGACCCGGGCTGGGCGGGTCAGAATTGCGATCAGAACGTGAACGAGTGCTCTAGCAACCCCTGCCAAAATGGAGGAACCTGCACTGATGGCATCAATGGTTACACCTGTACCTGCACCTCCCAATGGACGGGCCCGCAGTGCCAAACCCCACAGCAAGGTGTGTTTGTTACACAAGTGAGTAAGCATGTGATGATATATGTTTTTGCATATGGTGACATCATGATCTTTTATGTGCATCAGAGTGTGGAGGAGTTTTGGAAAGTCCAGCTGGCACTTTCAGTTATCCTACAAATCCTGGAACGGGTGATTATGATCACCAGGTCAGCTAGTGCATGGGTCATCAGAACCGACCCTAGCAAGGTTAGTATCATCGGTGAACCTTTTCAAAACCTGGACTGCTTGGTTTTGTGCTTTTGGTCAATATTCGGTTGTTGTTCCCAGATTCTGCGGATTACCTTCCCGGTCTTCGACATCGAGAACAGCGCCTCCTGCAACTTCGATTTCCTGCAGGTCCATGATGGCGAGACTGCCTCCGCTTACATGATTGGGAAATACTGCGGCACTGCCGCCCCAGCCGAAGTCTTCAGCTCTCATAATTCCCTGTACTTCTGGTTCCAGCTCCGATCATTCAAGTCAGTGGGCGTGGCTTCACTGTAGCCTGGCAATCCCAGACACCAGGTAAACAAAGAATCTCCTTAAAGAGGCCATATCTTTTACAAAGTCTTGATTTTGTTTTTTGGGTATACTAGAATAGGTTTTCATGCTTGAAAGTTCCCCAAAAAATATAATTTTTTACATATTTGACCTTGTTGCAGCACTTTTCTTCCCAGTCTGCCAGTAATACTCAGGGTGCGTTACCAAAAGTATCGTTAGCCTGTTGACCAATCACAACACACTGGTCCAGCCGACCAATCAGAGCACACAAGGCATCTATGGTCGCAAGTTCTTTGAGTAGTGTTGGTAATGATGGAACTGCGCCCATAGTTGGCTTTGGGAAACGCATTCTTATTTAGTTTCTGTCACCCCTCCTTTCAAAAAGCACAGCTCTGATTGGATGGCTGGACCAGTGTGTTGTAATTGGTCAACCAATTTGAGGATCATAACTGAGTTTCATACTAGAACTACATTCAACACTACCAATGGAATTCAACCAGGCCTCGCCTTTTTTGCTTTTGGAATTATTTAAATGAGGAATTTGCGAATTGTTTGCTAGATTTTTGTGGGTCAGTCAACAGTCAGTAATGTAGCAATTGAATGAAGCCCAGCTCAGACAGAAGTCACTTTCAAACCAAACAGCTTTCTGATGATCAACATGGTGAATATAGGTTTTCAACTAGATCCCATTGTTAAATATGCATAGGGAAATCTTTCATCTTTATGCAAAATACCCAATCACATGGTTTTCTATTGAAACGACTGGAACAAATTCGCCAAACAATTGTAAATAAGGTCTAACCTGATTGGTGCAAATGATTTCCAACCTTGGAATAGTCGCAAATGTTTGCATTAGCATGAAGTCGGATCTCATTCCACTACTCCTTTTTTTTTTTCCAGTGTGCGGTGGGGAATTGACCAATACATATGGTGACATCAAGTCACCCGGATACCCAGGTAACTATCCACCTAGCCGGGACTGTTATTGGACGGTGAATGTGAACCCTGGTCTGCTCATCACATTCGCTTTGGCACCCTCAGTCTGGAGCACCATGATAACTGTAACTTTGACTACCTGGAGGTACGCAAAGCTAATTGCATCCTGTATTTATGTGAAAATTTGAACTGTTTTCCGTACCTTTGTGCGAAAATTCTTCAATTTCCTGCTTTATTTTATAGATCAGAGATGGACTGCTTCCAGAGGATGCAGTTCTGGCAAAATACTGCAGTTCAGCGTCGCCACCACCTATACAGACGACGGGACCATCTGCCTGGATCCACTTTCACTCTGATTTCATCATCAGTGATCGGGGATTTCATATGACATACACTACCTCACAATGTAAGTAAATCCAATCCATCAAAACACAAGACGGGGATTATCAGACCGTCCCACGCTGGATTATACACCTGTATGCTACCATTTAAAAGTTTGAAATGGGCTAAGCCAAAATATATGAATTTTTTAGCATCATTTTTCCAGTCTTCAGAGTTACATGATCCTTCATAAATCATTCTAATTTGATGCTCAAGAAACATTTCTTATTGTTATCAATGTTGAAAACAGTTCGTTTTCAAGAGAACGTGATGCATTTTTTCAGGATTCTTCGATGAATAGAAAGAACAGCATTTATTTGAAATGGAAATATTTGGTAACATTATCAATGCTCTTTACTCTTGCTGCATTTTATGGAAGCTTGTTTCCGCCACTGAATAAAAAATAAAATAAATAATTGTATTATTTATAAATAGTCAGAGATAAAAAGTTAAAAAATCAGAATTGCGAGATAAAAAGTCAGAATTGCGAGATAAAAAGTCAGAATTACAAGATAAAAAGTCAGAATTGCGAGTTATAAAGTCAGAATTGCGAGTTATAAAGTCAGAATTGCGAGATAAAAAGTCAGAATTGCGAGATATAAAGTCAGAATTGTGAGATATAAAGTCAGAATTGCGTGATAAAAAGTCAGAATTGCGTGATATAAAAGTCGCAATTGCGAGACTATAAAGTCAGAATTGCGAGATATAAAGTCAGAATTGCGAGATATAAAGTCAGAATTGCGTGATATAAAGTCGGAATTGCGAGTTATAAAGTCAGAATTGCGAGATATAAAGTCAGAATTGCGTGATAAAAAGTCAGCAATTGCGAGATATAAAGTCAGAATTGCGTGATAAAAAGTCGCAATTGCGAGATATAAAGTCAGAATTGGGTGATATAAAGTCGCAATTCTGAGAAAAAAAGACAGAAGTGCGAACTTTTTATCTCACAATTCTGACTTTTTCTCACAATTATATATTATAAGCCGGTTGACTTCATAACACATAATTGTCGAGTTTATTTGTCGAAATTCTGACATTTTCTCAGAATTGTGAGATATAAACTCGCAATTGCGACTTATCAGGCTATTCTAAGGGGAAAAATACCTTTTCCCTCAGAATAGTTTAAATCTCACAATTCTGACTTTATAACACGCAATTGCGACTTTATTTCTAGCAATTTTGACTTTATATCTCAGAAATTCTGACTTTATATCTTCGCAATTCCTGACTTTAAATCTCGCAATTTCGGACTTTATATCTCGCAATTTGCGACTTTATATCTCGCAATTCGGACTTTATATTACTCAAAATTCTGACTCTTATAACTCGAAATTCTGACTTTATATCACGGAATTCTGACTTTATATCTCGCAATTTTGACTTTCCATCTCGCAATTCTGACTTTCCATCTCGCAATTCGGACTTTATATCTCGCAATTGCGACTTTATATCACGCAATTCTGACTTTATATCTCAAAATTCTGACTTTATAACTCTGAAATTCTGACTTTATATCATCGGAATTTCTGACTTTATATCTCGCAATTTTGACTTTCATATCTCACAATTTTGACTTTCCATTTCGCAATTCTGAGAAATAATGTCAGAATTGCGAGAAGTAAACTCGCAATTGTGAGGAAAAAAAGTCAGAATTGTGAGATAAAAAGTCGCAATTTCCTATTGTATTTTTCATTCAATGGCGGAAACAAGCTTCCATAGCATTTAATGTGTCCTTGTTGAATAAAAGCATTGATCCCAAACTTTGAACGGGACACACACTTAAATTTTACGACACTATTTTCTTGTTTGCATTTACTTCTTACAGCATGTAAATGATATGTTGTATTTGTAATTCATTAGCGGTAATTCCAGTAACTGAGTTATGGGTAATTTGAACAGATCCATCAGTAGAATATTGTCCTTTTAAACGCTCATAAAGCAGTTTATTGGAGTTATTAAAAGTCAGGAGTCACATTCTAAATGTTGTAAACTCAGTGGAACATGATCCTAAGTCCAATGCTTGGTTCAAATGGGCAAAGCCAACTGTCTTGCAATATTGGGACAAATTTCTTGAGTGTAATGCTATTTGCTCTGTGTGCCATCAGCTGACCCAGGCTGTGGAGGCGTCTTTACAGACACTGAAGGCATCATCATCTCTCCTAACTGGCCTAATAACTATGCTCACAATAAGCAGTGCATTTACATCATCAGACAGCCACGCAGTGAATTGGTGGCGCTCAACTTCACCCACATGGACCTGGAGACTCATAGTGGCTGTCTTTTTGATTTTGTGGAGGTATGATCAGTGTAATTAATGTGGATGAGAGGAACAGAAAGTAGCATTTTGATCTCATCATGTCGCCTTATCTATCAAATCTCTCAGGTTCGAGACGGGACGGGTGAAACTCGACCCACTCATTGGGAAGTACTGTGGAAGTACCCTACCAGCACCAATATTGTCCACCACTAATGGACTCTGGATCCGTTTCCAGTCTGACAGCTCTGTGTCCCGTGCTTGGTTTCAGGGCCACGTAATGAAATTAGTAAGACAATGAAACATTCCTTTTATGTAAAGCATATGACGCCCACTCAATGCCAAATGTTATATTTCATGTCATGGAAAAGAGTAAATACAGTATGACCAGAAAGCCAACTCAAACATAAATGCTTTCTAACACTTGCAAGCATGCAGTCCCATATTACATCTATAACGTTTGCTATTAAAGTTAGTAACAAATCTTTTCTAACGTATTGTGACGTACATTTGAGCATAACATTATCTTTTGAGATGTGCACGTTGCACTCAAAACTGGGAAGCAGATTAACGTTTAAGTCGTTTTCATTGGAAGGTCCAGTTTTGACATTTTGGTTAAACATTACAAGGTCAAAAATGTTTGTAAGATCAATAACATTCTTTTGGAATGATAATGTCTTCAAAATTTTTGTTGAGACACTCAATGTATCACTGAGAATGTAATGCGCACTTGCATTACGCTAAGAATTCATGTAAATGAAAGATTTTACATGGGTTTTACAATTTGGTTACACTTGTTACATTGTAGTTACTATAATTATAACTATAAATTATGCATAGTTACATGCAACTAACCCTAAACCAAACCCTAATTCTAACCATAACCTTATACTGTAGTAAGTACGTGTTGTTCATTATTATTACTCAGTGCTTTACACTGTAACAAGGACACCTTAAAATAAAGTGTAACCCACAATTGTATGGTGTCTGTCTATGTTAATAATTAGTAATTAGTACTGATTAAAAATTAACAACATATATTTACTATAGGGTTAGGATTAAGATGTGGTTTAAGTTAGTTGCATGTAATTATAGTAAGTACATAGTAACTACATGTAACGTGTTACAAGGACACTGTGTAAAATACATTTTCAGTAGCGTACTTGTGCAGGGCATGTTTTGGCTCCAAATTGTATCCTCTTATTTACATAAGTCTGTTGATAATAAGAATTATCTTTCATTTTTCTCATTATGTGTGATTCGGTATGCTGCAAAGAAACACACTTCCTGGCTGTTTACCTTACTTGCTGTGCCCTGTCTAGTCCAAGAATAAACACAAAATTGGATTTGAAATGTTAAAATTGTTAGATATTGTTAGTCAATGAATATACTTCTGCTTTAGCATTAACTGTAATAAATATTTCTATGATAAATAATGTACCCCATCCAGTATAGGCATGATCTCAGAGAACTGTTTTTCCAGATTGCAGGAACGCTCTCTGGAACCGGTCAGATCCGCACTCCCATGTACCCTGATGCGTACCCGCACAACAAAGTGTGTGAGTGGGTCATTAACCAACCCGAGGGCTTTGTGGTCACTCTCAACTTCCTCACCTTTGACGTCGAAGGGAAGCAGCACATGCGGCTTCGATTATGTGGAGGTACAATGTTAAGCGTTGTGCTAATCCTATTCAGTCAAAATACAGATTTCACTGTGCATTTCTTCTGAAACTTCACTTTCTGCTCACTCAGGTGAGAGATGGTCCCAGCATTAGCTCTCCTCTGATTGGTCGATATTGTGGAATTAATGTCCCTCCCATGCTGGAGTCCACCCAGAAGTCCATGTTCATCCAATTCAAAACCGATTCAAGTGTCTCCAACCATGGTTTCAGTGCTGAGTTTGCGTCCGCAGAGCAAGGTAAACTATAGTTTTGTTCTTTTGAAAAAAGATTGTATATTACATATATTGTATATACAACCTAGTGAGTAACCTATCTAGACTAAGCAGGCATCTCAAACAATGTGGTGGCAATGTTTACAGTATTACAGATGCATGTATATTTTACTCTAATATTGTATATTTTAAGTGATATAATATTAATTTATTAGGTGGAACAATAGAAAGTCCATAAAACATTGACAATATTCATATAACTCTATAAATAAAATAAAATAAAATAGATAAATATTAATATATATAATAAATATACATATATATATATATATATATATATATATATATATATATACATATATATATATATATATATAAATATATATATATATATAAATATAATGATAGATGCACAGGGTCATACACAAAAAAGACAGGGTAACACAGATTACACTAAAAATTACACAAACACTGTAATGACATTACTAATAACAAAATATAAGAAGAAACAACACTATTTAAAAAAACTATGTGATGGGTAATGCAGGAGTACTTTTTACTGTTTTTCACCAAGTTAGATGGTAATTAATAATTATATGGTAATTAACAACCCTTACATATATTGCAATTTTTTATTGTACCATTGTTACAGTGTTTTTTACATTAGGCAATGTAATGCTGCCTTCTCGAAAAATGCTTGTTTGGCATGTATCCTTTGCATAGGAGGCAATCCTAGAAGTCAAAAATTCAGTCAAAGACTTAATCCAAGATGGCAGATGTCTCTATTATAAATATGAAAAAAGTGGTTCAATCTAATGTAAAAAGTTGACTCTCATTGTGCTTGCTTGCATTTAGCTGTTAGATTAGCAACATGCTAATCAACTGTGAGTTGAGTTTCCTTGAGTTGAGTGTTTATGCTAATGTTTGGCAGTTGAACAGGAAACCAAAAGTTTGTGGGTTTAATTCCATTAAAAAAATTTATGGGAACCATTTCAAAATGAATTGAATACAGTCTTTACAGGTTGTGGAGAGACTCTCACTGAACTGACGGGTTCATTCACCAGCCCAGGTCATCCCACGGACTACCCTCACAGGAGCTAATTGTACCTGGTACATCTCCGTTCCAACCCGCAACATCATCCGTCTGTCATTCACAACCTTCAACCTGGAGTATCACACTAACTGCGCATTTGACTATGTGGATGTCTATGATAATGGCACAGCGCTGACTGGCACTCTTCTAGGCAGGTCAGAATCCAAAAGCTTAGGGTCTAGGACACTTAATTAAAGATGTGTAAATGAATATGCTGGAAAATGTTGGTTATTTTGTGCTCAGGTTCTGTGGGCGGTCAGTTCCTCCATCTCTAACCAGCACTGATAGTCTGATGACCGTCCTGCTGGTCTCTGACTCCAGTCTGTCTGCGGAAGGCTTTTTTGCCAGCTATGTCTCCCATCGATGCGAGCACAGGTATAATTTTATTGCAATAACTGGATTTGAAAATCCATTAAAGTACAGGCCTCATTGGGAAGCTCGGGTTTCAGATGGCCTTTTCCAAGTGAGCTTTGCTGCATGTAGAGACTACAGCCTCATTCAGACCAAATCAGATTTCTGTGCATATGCAATTGGAATCCGGTCATATTAGGCAAGTCTAAAATTGCAAAAAATCACATGAAATGCCATTTTTGGCGTATGCCTACCAATGCAACACCATTTCCATATAAACCAATGGAGATATTTCGAAAACGAAAGCTATATTATATGTATATTATTTTATTTTCTTGGCATTACATCTATGCTTTTGTTCCATGCAGATTGCAGTGAGGTGTTTAGGACACCCACCGGGGAGCTTAAGCTCACCCAACTACCCTGACAATTACCCCACCAGTCGGGAGTGTGTCTATAGAATCATTGTGGAAGTCAACATGCAGATCATGCTTAACGTCACAGACTTCGAGCTGGAGGATTCAGTTCCTGCGGTTTCGACTATTGTAGAGATCAGGTGAGGGACTCTTTCAGTGTCTTGGGTCAATGATTTGGGTCGCTTTAAGGCTTTAAAAGCACTTCTCTTTCTTTTACAGGGATGGAGGCTATGAAACATCCCCCCTGATTGGCTCCGTTACTGTGGAACAAGTGGTCCACCCATAATAGTATCCCATAGCAACAGGCTGTGGCTAAAATTCAAATCCGACAAATACGCTCACCTATAGGGGGTTTAAAGCACACTGGGATGGCACACAGACAGGTAATTATATAATATTGAATATTTTACAATATTGATTAATGCAATATTTGTCTGTAATGTTATTACTTTAACTAATTTTCAGTTAGTGCCCAGGCATTTATCATTTGTTTTAAGTTTTTAATCTAATATTTTTATTTTATTTCAGCTTTATTTCAATGAAGAACAAGATTTTTAATAGTTTTTGTAATTTTGTTGTGCTTTTGTTATTTTTATTAGTTTTTAAATATTTCCTTTTTAATTGTGTGTCCTTTAATAATTTTGAATAATATTTATAATATTATATTATATTTATAATAGTGTAAGTTGTAACAGTTTTTTTTTCATGTAATATTTATATTTTATTTCAGCGTTATTTTAAATAAAGATGTTTTTTATAATTTTCTGGTGCCGTTTACACGTCACCGTTTTCAATTGTAACATAACAAAACATTTTAATGCTTTTTGCAAGTTAATTTACACGACAGTGCTGTTTTGTAGGCCTGAAAACGCAAACTTTTGAAATCGGGTTTCAAAGTAAAAAACAATTCCATCGTCTCTGTGTACATTTTTAACTGAGTGAAACGAATTTGCGAAAGTGACATCGCCAACTACTGGCTAGGCAGCATACTACACCGTTTTTAGGCATTTCGCGGATCCGTGTGAAATGGATCGTTGGAAATGTTATCGTCTTGTACATGAAAAATGTTTTAGTTTTTAGCGCATCGCTGTTGTGTAAACGTTAAGTTAACAATAACAACACTGTTCCAAAAGTAGTAGTACTGGTGGTAGTCTTGAAGTTAAAAAAATCTGAATATCATTAAAATATTTAGTGCATCCAGCACATATTTCTTCCTCATATCAAGCGCTAATATCAACCTACTTATCTGGTTCAGTCAATTTTTGTTTCCTGCGGACCAACCCGATTTCACTTAGAGTTTTACGAATTTTTACGAGGTGGCTAATTCGTAACAATTCGTACGACCTCCCTCTTTGCTAAAATGGTACATATTTTACGAATTGGCCAATTCGTATGAATTCGTACGAATGACCTACCCCTGACTCCGCCCTAAACCTACCCATCACGTGGGTTTGGACAAATCGTACGAATTCGTACGATTGAGGTCGTGATGAATTAGTATGAATTAGACACTTTTTAATTCACTCGTACTAATTCGTACCAAATTGGCTCGTGAGATAGCGTAGGGCGGACTGATTAAAAACTCTTGGTTTGGAAATTGGTTGGAACGTAAGTTTATGTGCGATATGCACCAGATGGTCAGTGGACTATATTATGCAATCTCTGTTATAGGTTGTGGTGGGACATTGACCACAAGCGTCGGAGGTTTCCACCTCCCCAACTACCCCCTGCCCTATCACGCCAACGCCTGAATGCTACTGGCACATCAAAACCAGTGCTGGAAGCAGGCTCAACTCAGCTTTGGAGACTTTCACCTGGAGGACGGCTAGCGACTGCCTCTACGACTACTTGGCGGTTAGAGAACAATGGATTAGACAATTTACTACACAGTTGTAGATTTATTAAGATATTAAGTTTAAATCCATCTCTGATGTGTATATGTTTTACCAGGTGTATGATGGCGACAGCACCAATGCGGTTGAGCTTGCCAAGCTGTGTGGAAGTCAGATTCCACCTCCCATCAATTCCTCCACAGAGAACATGTATGTGAAACTACGTACAGACAGCATCATCCACACAGGAGGATTTCTGGCTAACTAGCCAAACCAGTGAGTGACACTCGAACACCTGTAGCAACCCAAACAGCCTGACTTTGTTACAAAACTCTTTCATAAGTAGTATTGTGGCAGTGCCATGGTACAGAGATGGCATGAGTGGAATTGATTTATGTATTTATACATTTGGAACGAACACTGATTAGCCAAAACTGTGAATCTTGTTGAATCATCTTATAACAGGGCCACATATTAAGGTCTGGTAGAGTTGATGGTAATCAAGAACAAACAAACTGAATGGGACTAAGTTTTACAATGAATTGCATGCAATTTAAATGTATACTTTGAATAGCTTGGTATTACTATGGTGCATTCCCAAAAAATAGGAATATAATGGTACTTTTTTTTGTAAATGTGATAAATAACTCAGTTCTTCGGTTTTGGTTTTAAATCCATGAATAATGCACTTCAATGCTCATGTGTTTGTACTTGGCGGTTAAATTCACCCAGAGGACACTGACTCTGTTTTGAATCTCTGCTTTTTTGTCTTGTTTTAATTGTGTTTGTGGAGGTGAAATGTCACAATCTAGAACTCGGTGAATCTTCTTTTGTATCTCTTTGTCGTTTGCCTTTTCTTAGGCTGTCAGTGGTCACATGCCACTGTGTTTCCCAGACACTAAAACTTTACTGCAGGGTCTAAATCCGAGCTCTAGGCTTTATGGCAAGATGCCACTGGTGTTTAAAATACTCTCCAAGTTCTTGATATTAAATAATTATTCCCGTCTCATGTTATTAAAGGAGTAGTTCACTTTATAAAAAACTTTTGCTGATAATTTACTGCACCCCATGTCATCAAGATGTCCATGTCTTTCTTCAGTCTGAAACCTTTTGAGCTTATAAAACTTTTTTTTAAATGAGTGATCGATTGATAAGACCCTTATTCATCATCTGGAATAGGTTAAAGCCCTTTGAACAGTTTGCACTGAAACTGTCTTTTGGACCTTGAACCGTTTGGTTCCCATTAAAGTCCATTATATGGAGAAAAATCCTGGGATGTTTTCATCAAAAACCCGGAATTTCTTTTCGACGAACAAGAAAGACATGGATATCTTGGATGACATGGGGTGAGTAAATAATCAGCAAAGTTTTTAAAAAGTGAACTACTCATCAAGACTGGCTTTTCTCCTGTAGTTTGCCAGGGTGTGCTGATTGCCAATCGGACCCGGGGAAGGATTGAGAGTGTGAACTTCCCCAAGCAACCACCTCATCCGCGTGCCCACTGCAGCTGGACCGTCCAGGCCTCCATGGACACTGTTGATGACACTTTCATAGTCTTTCAAAATGGAACAAACCTCTGGATGTTCCTTTGACTATGTGAAGGTCAGCACATGCTCCATCAAAGCCTGAAAAATACAGTTCATGGCTAATGAAATATTTACAGCACTCAACATAATTAAAATGGACTTTATTGACTTTCTAAGCAGACTTTCAGATTTTATTGATAATGATGAGAATCAGGGTTGTTATTTAATGATAAGAAACTTTCTTTTGTACCTATCATCAATATAAATTAATAATTTGCTTTGCCTCCTAAGGACCAATACCAATAAACAAATAGTTATTTAAGCATCGATTTCAAGCTGATTCTTGTGTAACTAAATTGAAAAAAGAAAGGATGCATTGAGACGTTTATAGTGAGTGTGACATTAGTTCGGTCTTACATTCATATGAAACGCTCATGGTAAAAAATATTTTCAAGATTTGTTTCTTTTGTCAAATCAACTTAAATAATTTTATTCAGTTCATATAATATGACTGTTTTAAGTTTCTGATGATGAATCCAATCTCCTTCATTTGTATTGGCTGACTATTTCCAGTTCTGTTCAATCAACTTAAAATTTTAAGGCAACCAGGCTACTAATTTTTTAAGATCAAATTGGTTTCAAACCATTATCTGCCGTCATAAGCGAACTGCTGATATTTCATCTAGATTTTATGGTGACTTTAATAGATTTTCTAAGATAATTAGGAGTTTGTTTTTCTGATCTAACTTGTCTTTTCAACCTCATTACTTGATCATTCTGCGAAATGGGGTCAAAGTAGTCTAATTCATTCTAGACAGTTTGCCATTCAATTACACTACACTGATTTACCGACAGAGCCTTTGCAAATGTACAATGGGCCTTTGAGTTCCTCTCACTTCACTCATCACCATGGCAATCCAAACAGTGATGACATCATGGGGACTTTTGTTGAGATGGAGTTATTTTGAGTCGAGTCTGACACTTGTTCATAAACCATTCATAGATGGGCTTTCATTATTGTGCAAATACATAGACAGTTGGGTTGGATATTTTGAAATATGATGATGGTGACTTTATGGAATGTGAAATTTGGTGTGCAAGCCAACAAAAGCTCGGCACACTTTTGTTCAGAGGCAGTAAAGACAATGTTGGAATTATGATGCTAACTATTGTTGTGTTTCGTGAGGCTCATGACTAAATTTCCAAATATAAATTCCAAAATATGTCAGATACAAAGAAATGTCTCACACACACACACACACACACACACAATATATATGCAGTATGCATGTGTGTGTATATCTGGGATGTCTAAAAAAAGACCCCTCTATCCCTGTTCCTGTCTAGCTATATGATGGTCCAACGAACAGTCTCTGATTGGTACATTCTGTGGAACACTCCTCCAGCCAATCACCAGGCACCAGCCTCACATTGTTTGGTCACGTGTCAATTTCATAGAGAGGCTTCCAAATGGAATGACCAGAATGGTAAGACCCAATGATTGGGCACTTTTCTTGAATAGAGTACAAATTAGTGCTTAACCTTCATGGGATTTGTGCCATTTGTTCTTTAAATCTGCATTCATAACGTCACATTCATTACCTAACACTACCAGTCAAAAAGTTTAGGGTCGGTAAGATTTTTTATGTTTTTCAAAGGATTCCTTCTGCTCACTAACAAGGCTGGAAATTTTTTTGATAAAAAATACACACAAAACACAGTAATATTGTGAAATATTATGACTATTTAAAATGACTTTTTATGTTAATATATATTAAAATGTAATTTATTCCTCTCTAAAAAAGCTGAATTTTCAGCATCATTACTCCAGTCTTCAGTGTCACATGATCCTTCACAAATCACTCTAATATGATGATTTTATGCTCCAAAAACATGTATGATTATTATCCATGTTGAAAACAGTTTTTACATTTTTATTTCAGGATTCTTTGATGAATTCAAAGAACAGCATTTATTTAATTTGAATCTTTTCTAACATTATAAATGTCTTTATTGTAACTTTTGATCAATGTAACTCATCCCTGATGAATAGAAGTATTGATTTCTTATTTATTTCCCCCAAAAATAGAATACAAATTCTTACTGACCCCGAAACTTTTCTAAAGGGTAGTGTTTAATGTAACAAAAGCTTTCCATTTCAGATAAAAGCTGTTCTTTTAAACTTTCTATTCATTCAAAGAATCCTGAAATAAAATGTAAAAAACTGTTTTCAACATGGATAATAATCATACATGTTTTTGGAGCATAAAACCATCTATTATAGACATGTACTGGAACCAAAAGTAATATTGACATAA
>JAQIUQ010006339.1:0-103390 GCA_030378365.1 Hybognathus amarus
CCAATCTCCCATTTCTGTCAATATAGTCATTGCACGGTATAACCTTAAAACCAGATGATCGATGATATGACTTGTTTTATGATCAACCCAGTTATTTTTGTATGATCAAATCTGGAAGTATAACTTTGTTAACATTTTTTTTTATCTAATTACTGGAGATTGCAAAGCGAATGAGTGAAAGCAACTGGGACATTGTTTTATTTGCATCATTTTTACTCTTAATCTGGTGTCGTGCAACATATCTAATTTAAATATTATGCAGGAAACAGAAATCCGCTCTTCTATCCAGATACAGAGGCTACTTAATGTGACCAAATGTAAACTCACCATGTCCTGATAGGCTAATGATCCGATCTGCTTGATCAGATCACGGTGATCGCATGTTAATGCCAAGTGTAAACGCAGCCTTTGACTCACAATAGTCACATCCATGTGATCAGCCTCTTACAACGAACACACTGCTGAAGTTTCATCAAGATCAGTTAATGTATGCAGAAGTTTTAACACACTTCCTTTTTGATTTATTTACTTACTTTTTTGATTTATGGACCAAGTTAATTTAATTAATACACTAATTATATAAAACTATTGTCAATGCACTACAATTAAACAGGTTATATGCCTTTACTTATAAAAAAATAAAAATAAAAACTTATGTAAAAAATACCAGGCTTAAGAAATGTATTTACTTTAGCAGGCCAGACACACAGTGAAATTATTAAGCCCCCTCCCCCTACACACACACACACAGAGACTGTGTGTCAAAAGACTCAATCACACACACACACAGACTGTGTGACAGGCCTAGGCTCAGAAAGAGCATGATCATATTCAAACTACAATATCTGACTTTCTGTGGGTTTGAGCTTATTATTGTTAATTAGAAAGTTGTTTGGCTTGAATAGAACAATATACACGGCAAGTTTTGTAACTGTCAGTAAAACTAACCAAGTTATAACACACTTTATGTGTCCTTTTTTAGTCAAAAAAATCCGCCACGGCCAAACCGTTCGAGATATCAAAAATCCGTCCGTAATATAGCATCCTCAATGTCTTGACTTCATGCACACCGAGTTTGGTGGTGATTGGTAACAGCATGGGTTGTAATTTGATGTTTTTCTAGGACAATTATTTAAAAAAAAAAACATAATTCCCGTACTTCCGTTCGAACTGTCGTAAAACTTAGAGCACGAAAGTTGTTTGGCCTGATGTGATCTATGAGTGTACCGAGTTTCATATTAATCCATGCACGTGTGTTTGATTTATGGACAAATGTTCGAATCCCTAAAAGAATGCATCCTAAAAGAATGGTAAAGTTTGATGCGTCGCCACGGCAACAGTTTCAAAGATATCAAGAATCCATTCATAGGTCTTCATCTGCCGTGTATGTACATTATACAGATGAAGTTTGAAGCAAATCGGGTAAAAATAAGAGGGTGATTTCAAAGCATTTTGAAAGTGACACACTTCCTGCTGCCAGTTGGTGGCGCTATAACTTTGACTCACAATAGTCACATCCATGTGATCGTCCTCTTACAGCGAACGCACTGCTGAAGTTTCATCCAGATCAGTTAATGTATGCTGAAGTTATGACACACTTCCTGTTTCACGTTCTCGCCATAGTTTCGTTTCCTCGCCGACGGCCAAACCGTTCAAGATATCAAAAATCCCCACACAAACTTTCATCCTCAATGTCTTGACTTCTAGCTGACCGAGTTTCGTCGAATTTGGATCAGAGCTCTAGGAGGAGTATTTAAAAGTTCATTGCGTGTGTTTTACAAAAAAACCTCAATAGCCGACTTCCTGTTGGGCTGGGGTAAAAGCAAGAACGCGAGGTATAGATGAAATTCTGCTATCGACATGTGTACCGAGTTTCATATTATTACATGCAAGTGTGTTTGAGTTATGGACCAGGTGTTCGGACCCCATTCCAGGGGGCGCTGACGAGCCGCCCTGCCACGCCCGGGTACCAGCTTCAGCCCGGCTCTGATGGCCGCGGGTTCTGACCCGTGTGCAAAGTTTCAAGAGTTTTCGAACATGTTAAGGGCCCCAAAAGTGCCCGAATAGTCGCTAGAAAAAAAAGAAAAAAAAAAAAAATAAAAAAAAAAAAAAAATAATCGGAAGGAAACAATAGGGCTCTGCGCCCTTTCAGGGCTTGGGCCCTGAAAAAATAGCCAAAGCAAAAAGAAACTGAAATTTTTTTTATTCAAAATATGATGGATATCTATCGAGCGAGCCCCTATCAATCTGCGGGAGACACTCGGAGATGTCTTGGGATGTCTGATATTTACGATAGTTATACAACACAACACACGCACTGCATATCAAGTCTGCCACTTTTTCAGCGTACTTTCGCGATCGGCAAACCTCAACTGCGCGCATGCGTCGGTGGAACCAGACGATAGGCTTAAATGTTTCCCGGCTTGACTGTTAAAAGCAGACGATGGGGAGGGCGGGGCATTTGCAAATAACCACCATCTTTGGTGTTCCGGGTTTTCCCTATTGAGGAGTCGCGTGCCGATTTGGGCGGGGTCTGAGCCGGTGCACGGCCATGATGGTAGGAGATGTGATCGGTTACCAACGGCAACGCCTTTAGTTGAACCATTTGTTCATGTTATGTTAGAACCCACAGACACGACTAAACATTCCAGAGCTCTTTAATTTTCGCATTTATTATTTTCGCGCATTTATTATTTTGGCAGGACAGAAGACGCGATCTGAGAATATGAAGAAAAAGTTAGAAGTAAAGAATTGCAAAAAGATAAAGCGAAAGAAAAGGGACCTTACAGGAACAAACTCACACTAAGCGCAAAACAGCTGTACTTCTGGAGAAGCAGCATCAAGATATTTGTTATTTTGCACTAATAATAGTATTATTATTTTATTATTATTACTTATGTTGTCCATGAAACTTATATTGTCCAAATATACATATATTTCAGTTCTCAATAAATATTGTTAAGCCATATTAAGTTGTTTCAAACATTTATTTCAAAGAATAAAAAAGTAATGAACAAGGCACTCAAACAACACTTTTGCATATGTTCATTAAGGCACAGCAAACAGTGAAAATCGTATACTAAAGGCATCAGCCAACCGTGCAGCATCTCCTCGTCAGAGACTCCTCTGATGCTGTGTCCATTTCGGTAACCTAAAAACTGTATTCCATTGTTCCTATTAGGGATGGGCACTGATTAATCGACGATCGATTATTGATCATTAAGAATTTCGTCGATCACGTTAATTTGTTATCGATTATCATTAAACTAATGATGCTGCATTGCGTAGTGTGAGTGGAAAGTGAACGTGTTCCCCGGGCTGGTCATGTTAGCGCGGAGGTACCTGTGCATCCGCCGGCAACGTCAGTCCCCTCATCAGAGCGGTGTTTTCAGCGGCTGGACTGAAGCATTTGTTTACACTCGACGCGTCCGCACGAGGGGAGGTGCGCGCGCAGTCTGCAGAGACTCGCGCTGAAGTGCCAGGCCAAAGTGTAAACAAGGCTTGACGGTCACCATGCAGGTTGCGGTCGCGTCTGACCCCCGATCATGTCATCAACATGCTTATCTTTTTCAACAAAAATCAGTAGACTGGAGCAGAAGTTGTATGTTTGTTATTTTTTATGAAGCTTTAAGTAGCCTAGCCGGTAGGCTAATCTCTCTCACCCTTTCTCGACTCCGTGCCTTGATTGAGTTAAATTGTGACACAACCTGCTGTCAGATCTAAATGTTATTATGTTTTTGGTTAAGTTATTATTATTATTTTGGAACAAACGAAGGTCTCACGAATGCCAACTTGCAGTTGCAGGTTCAGTTGCGTTGGTTAGTAAGTTAACGTTAGCTGCTAACTGTTAGAGCACCGCCGCGCATATCTTCAAATTTAGCCTAACCGAACGCCCAGTTTAACTGCCACAAGTTGATCATCTTGTAATAAAGATCTAATTGAGGAAAAACACGCTGTATTTTTGTATTTTCATGACATTTTTAATTTATAAAAAGTTAAATAAATAATAAATTTGAATAAAAAATATTAATGATTAATCGATAGTCGATCGTTAATTCTTCCGACGATCGACTAAGAAAATTTAATCGAATGCCCATCCCTAGTTCCTATGTTAAATGTACAAGGATAAATTAATACCAAATACATTTACAAATATACTAATCAAGTAAAATGAAAGGTATATGAAGCTTGTCTTGCCTTATGCGCTGTTTTCCTCCTCCAGTCTCCATCGAATAACGGGAAGCACCTTTGGCAGACAGTGAAAATGCAGTTACAAATGCGCAAGTGATATCCAGGCAGGTGTTTGGGCAATTAAACGGAACATGCAGCTATTTCTACAGAGAAAATCAACGGAATGTGAAGATGAGGTGGAGATCAGCTTCTTTTGTTAAATCAGGTTACATTTGGGCTAGTTCATCTATGATGTATAGCATTAAGAGCTTCCAGGAAACTTGCTAATTAGTCTGTCTTTTCAATGGACCACCATGATTACCTTGAAAATAAATGTTATAGTCCTTCCTCTATGGCGTATAATGTCACTGCAGGGGTGCATCTTCAAATGTTTAAATTGAATACTGAAATGATGTACACTAGGGCATAGACTCGTCTGGTACCTGTAAAATATGAGGAGTATGTGGATGAACTAATCGGTTACAGGTGAGGATGTGGCCTCAGTTGACTGATGTAGAATATTGGAGATGAGTGGTTTGAAAGAGAGAAATTTTTTTGCAGTTCCCTCAGTCCAGGAAATCAGAGACCAGGAGGCTAAAACCTCCCCAGAAGAACTATGCCAAACACGAGTTGACAGACCCCGTGTGGATAAAAATAAAAATGCAGGAGCAAAGTTATTCTATTTGTGTTAGCATAAGACTGAATATTTTCCTCGGCTTAAAGCACAGATAGCTCAACAGAAATATGTCTCTACATCTTTCTGCACAGAGTGAAACAATAATGATCCTTCAATCTACAGACATGAAATCCTGCAATGTGTCTTTTATTATAACATTTATTATGAAGAATATTGATATAGTGCATTAAAATATGTTGACCCTCTCATTGACACAATTCAACAATGGTGACAGTCAAAAGTTTCATGTCACAATGCATGCTGGGTTCCAGGATAGTTTAAAACTCCCAGCATGCACTGCAGTATGAATATTAGTAAAAATCTTTAAAGACAGACTGCTGATTTTTTTACTTCTGTTCAACAAAAAATGAGGAAAAATCTAATGTATGTTAATAGCTTATGCCAACTGTCTGGTTACTACAAACTCAAAGATATAAGTTTTGTGTTCAATAGAAGAACTTCTAAAGCTTTCAAACAACTATCCCTTGAGTGTCTTAAATTTGTAACTGCATAATGAATTTTCTTCCATGAAGCCTATTGTATTAGCTTGTGATTAACTTAAGAACCCAAATCGTCATATTAATTCAAATGTGGAGTTTTTCATTCAAATAGCAAGATTGTTGTGCCTGAATTATACCTAATAACAAATAATTATACTGAAAAAAATTTTTTTCAAATTATATTGTAAATTTGATTCTATTTTAATAAATTGTTTATAACCCTATTTCTATACTTAAATTATCTATATTTATTTCTAATTTCAATAACCACTCGGATTGTGTAGTCCTCCTCACAGATTCTATAAGAATCAATGAACGTTCATCAATGATAGTTATCCGTGAAAGAATCATAGATTTCTACCCGATTCACGCTCAGAGGACCACACTCTCACTCATCATCGTGGTTTGGGAGACTCAACATTTTAGAAAAACACTTCCAAGTTAAGAACTATAGAAACTGATCCCTGAAAGTATAGTCTTAACGAATATCATCGCTCGACCAGCGGCCCTTCAGCGACACGATGAAGCTCGGCGACGGTAGTGAACGATGACGTCATACATGCGACTCTACAGCGATGATTAAAACAGCGCGCCAAACTATTATATAAATACAAACTCAATAAAAGCAAGACCCTCTACTAAAAGACTGTCTTTTTATTCGTTAATAATTCGATTTATTTAATCCACAAAGTTAACGTGAATTCGAATACTGTCTGATGAAACTCCATGCATTGAATTCAAGCAACTCTTAAAGGATAGGCATATCACACAATAATCACAGTTCTGTCATAATTTATTTACCCTCTGTTGATCCAAACCTGGAGGATGAAAAAATTATGATAGAATTCCTCTAACGTTTTGAGAATTGAAAATGCATTGATTACTATATGTTTAAGCAATTTGTCATTGAATTAAATGTTATTTTCTTCAATTAAGCATGTAAAACATTAAACTTTAAATGCAAGAAAAGAAAACTATTGATTATTGATTTGAGACATGAAGAGGATTCTGGGCCTTCAAAATTTTTTTGTTGAACAGTTTTTATTTCTTGTTTAAACATGTACATGAGCAGTTTTACAAATGTGTACAAATGTTGATAAATGGATCAACCTGAATGTGTACATTTGGCCAATGTTGATTAACGGAACAGTCTAAAAATAACTTGATTAATGGATCAAAATCTAAAAATTAAATATGATGCTGTTTTGGTCATCGACTAGAACTAAATTCTTAGCATTGATGTGGAGAACTGTAGCAAAAAGCCTGGTTTAGCCTACTCATGTGATTGCCGTAATTATTATCAGACTTTAAGAAATATAATCTTGTAATAAATTTGCCAAAATGTGTGATTTCATCTAACAAAAACTTGTTACTTGATACTGTTTGTGTATACACAATTCATATATATATATATATATATATATATATATATATATATATATATATATATATATATATATATATATATATATATATATACACACACACACACACACAAACAGTATCAGGTAACAAGTTTTTGTTTCACACATTTTGCCAAATTTAATACAAGATTATATTTCTTAAAGTCTGATACTATATATATATTAGTGTGTATTTATTTATTTTATTTCTTATTTTTTCATTTTTCAAACACACACATACTCTCTCTCTCTCTCTCTCTCTCTCTCTCTCTCTCTCTCTCTCTCTACTCTCTCTCTCTCTCTCTCTCTCTCTCTCTCTCTCTCTCTCTCTCTCTCTCTCTCTCTCTCTCTCTCTCTCTCTCTCTCTCTCTCTCTCTCTCTCTCTCTCTCTCTCTATATATATATATATATATATATATATATATATATATATATATATATATATATATATATATATATATATATATATATATATATATATATATATATATATATATATATATATATATGGATGGAGTTGATTTGGTGAACGCTGTTTTCATAACGTTTGACCAGCAGGTGTCACTAGAATAATAAGATAATATATGAGTGTTAATTCTACTTTTCGCTCTGGTATCCGGTATCTGGTAACTAGGAATTGCTTCAACTATTAGAACACTTTCACATATATTATTTTAACACATTTTAAGCCGTTAAAAATTTAATGATTCACGTGAGTGTGAGATATAACATAACGAATTAAATATGTCGAGGGCCCACTTAATCGCCATATATCAATCAATAACAAAAGTTATTTAAATTTCACGAATTTCCAATTCCCAAAACATAATTATTACACATGAAATATTTTACATTTCACTTAAATCTCTATATTATAAAAGTAAATTTAATATCAGATCTATCATTATTTCTATATATAACTCTAACCACTCTGGATCATGTAGCCCTCCTCAAAGACTCTTTAAGAATCAATGAACGTTCATCTATGACAGTTATCCGTGAGGAAAATCACAGACTTCTACCCGATTCACGCTCAGAGGACCACACTCTCACTCATCATCGTGGTTAGGGAGACTCAACACTTTAGAAAAACACTTCCAAATTAAGAACTATAGAACTGATCCCTGA
Organism: Hybognathus amarus; assembly: GCA_030378365.1. Classification (NCBI taxonomy): domain Eukaryota; kingdom Metazoa; phylum Chordata; class Actinopteri; order Cypriniformes; family Leuciscidae; genus Hybognathus; species Hybognathus amarus. The sequence continues at coordinate 7,878 of JAQIUQ010006339.1, forward strand.
AAGTATAGTCTTAACAAATATCATCGCTCGACCAGCGCCCCTTCAGCGACACGATGAAGCTCGGCGACGGTAGTGAACGATGACGTCATACATGCGACTTTACAGCGATGATTAAAACAGCTCGCCAAACTATTATAAATACAAACTCAATAAAAGCAAGACCCTCTACTCAAAGACTGTCTTTTTATTGTTAATATTTGTCATTGAATTGAAATGTTATTTTCTTCAATTAAGCATGTAAAACATTAAACTTTAAATGCAAGAAAAGAAAACTATTGATTATTGATTTGAGACATGAAGAGGATTCTGGGCCTTGAAAATTTTTTTGTTGAACAGTTTTTATTTCTTGTTTAAACATGTAAATGAGTAGTTTTACAAATGTGTACAAATGTTGATAAATGGATCAACCTGAATGTGTACATTTGGCCAATGTTGATTAACGGAACAGTCTAAAAATAACTTGATTAATGGATCAAAATCTAAAAATTAAATATGATGCTGTTTTGGTCATCGACTAGAACTAAATTCTTAGCATTGATGTGGAAAACTGTAGCAAAAAGCCTGGTTTAGCCTACTCATGTGATTGCCAATTATTATCAGACTTTAAAGAAATATAATCTTGTAATAAATTTGCCAAAATGTGTGATTTCATCTAACAAAAACTTGTTACTTGATACTGTTTGTGTATACACAATTCATATATATATATATATATATATATATATATATATATATATATATATATATATATATATATATATATATATATATATATATATATACACACACACACACAAACAGTATCAGGTAACAAGTTTTTGTTTCACACATTTTGCCAAATTTAATACAAGATTATATTTCTTAAAGTCTGATACTATATATATATTAGTGTGTATTTATTTATTTATTTTTTATTTTTTTTCATTTTTCAAACACACACATACTCACTCTCTCTCTCTCTCTCTCTCTCTCTCTCTCTCTCTCTCTCTCTCTCTCTCTCTCTCTCTCTCTCTCTCTCTCTATATATATATATATATATATATATATAAATATATGGATGGAGTTGATTTGGTGAACGCTGTTTCTATAACGTTTGACCAGCAGGTGTCACTAGAATAGAAGATAATATATGAGTGTTAATTCTACTTTTCGCTCTGGTATCCGGTATCTGGTAACTAGGAATTGCTTCAACTATTAGAACACTTTCACATATATTATTTTAACACATTTTAAGCCGTTAAAAATTTAATGATTCACGTGAGTGTGAGATATAACATAACGAATTAAATATGTCGAGGGCCCACTTAATCGCCATATATCAATCAATAACAAAAGTTATTTAAATTTCACGAATTTCCAATTCCCAAAACATAATTATTACACATGAAATATTTTACATTTCACTTAAACTCTATATTATAAAAGTAAATTTAATATCAGATCTATCATTATTTCTATATATAACTCTAACCACTCGGATCATGTAGCCCTCCTCATAGACTCTTTAAGAATCAATGAACGTTCATCTATGACAGTTATCCGTGAGGAAATCACAGACTTCTACCCGATTCACGCTCAGAGGACCACACTCTCATTCATCATCGTGGTTAGGGAGACTCCACACTTTAGAAAAACACTTCCAAATTAAGAACTATAGAAATGATCCCTGAAAGTATAGTCTTAACGAATATCATCGCTCGACCAGCGCCCCTTCAGCGACACGATGAAGCTCGGCGACGGTAGTGAACGATGACGTCATACATGCAACTTTACAGCGATGATTAAAACAACGCGCCAAACTCCTCGGTTTAAGAAGCCATATATAGACAAACTCAAATGAAAGCTCATCGACAATTATAAAGACTACATCTCCTCAACGTTAATTCGATAGTTAATTAAATCCACAAAGTTAACGAGACTTCATGTTGTTGCATGATGAAGCAAGCGGTGAGTTAAAACACCACACATTTAATTCAAGTAACCCTTATTTTCTGGAGTGTAGGTATGTTAATTATTATATGTTTTAACTACGTTGTACCTTTATTAAAAGTTATTTTCTTCAAAAAAGCATGTAGTATATAAAACTTTAGCTGCCTATAATGTCAATACCCACAATCCTCTTCGGCTGCAACTTTCCTTTTCATGGTGCGCAGACTTGCATTTGTGTCATATGCATTCAACGACATCTATCCGCTACATTAAAATTGTTTAGGCTACATTTCGAACATTTGAAGCACATGTTATGTCTTAACTCTGAAAGGAAACAACATTAAAAGCCTCTATCGATGTGCAGCAAAGTTTTGGTGCTTCAACTAAATCAGTCCTGTCCTGCAACACGAGCTCAAGCATCGTTCCGTCATTAATACTGCTTTTCTGGAAAACCCGATTTCAAGTCCATAAATTCATTAAAAAAATATTTTAAATAAAAATTCTATAGAATATCTTAATTTTTTAAAAACTGTACAACATTTATTCAAAGAAACATTCATTATATTATTCATGCGTCCTCTGGGAGGGAATCATGATCTTGTGGACAGAAACAAAATGGCTGAATCTACAGGCTAAATATAGTATATATATTATTACTATATTATTAAATATAATCAATAAACAATAACTAAACTTTGCTATTTCAAACTTAACAAGATTACACAAATGCTATAGGCATCGTTGTATGAACATTTAAGACTTAATTTTCCAGGAATTTGATATCTGCTTTAATTAGTCCATGAATACAGAGAAATGAATTGTATTTATGATCAGTTATTGAGGAGTTCTTATTCGGCTAAGAGATATAATGTGTGAGGTTTCGTAATAATGAGCTCTCATGCCCACATGCTTTACTTTTAATTATGGATAGGATATATGAAACCTTCGATTTGCTGCAAACAGTTTGGCAGATACAATTTTTGGAGGGGCTAGAAATAGCAAGCTAGCAGAAAGTATAATATTTAATAATATTCAAAGCTCCAGACTGTACATTTTTGGTTACAAATTATTCAAAATATAATTTTGAGCACATAACCAGCCAGAGTTCTTTTTTAACTCCAGTGGTACTGGTGGATTTCTGCAGGAGATTCGAGCATGTCTTTGCTTATGTCAAATCTGTACACACACATATCTGTACACACACACCTGTACACATAAAGAGTTGGCTTCTTCTTTAAGTCTTGGCTTGTAGCTGCCGGAACCGAGGAGTCTTGGCTTGGAGTCTGGGTTAGCTGGAAAAAGAGACTGGTAACCGGACCATGCAACCGGAGCAACATTGTCGTCTATACAAAGGTAAAACTTTTCAGTTTTTAGTACTTCATTGTCGTGTATCTGAAAATACGTCGACTGAAATGCAATGACTGAACATTTTATACGCTTTCAAAGATGATATATCAATGTCATGTATGTATGTATGTGTACATGTGTATAGGCCTGTGTGTGTGTTATTACTGAGAATGCATCGATTATAATCCCCTGACGATCGCCATATGCATCGACCCTGAAAACATGTATTCTGAATCGTGAACTGTTTATCTACGTGAAACATTCGATTTTAAAGAAGGCTACAAGAATCGAATTATATCGCGACTCTCAGAGCGATTTAGTGGTTAAACACAGATAACACAACCTTAAGAGTGTTCCCTGGGTACAAGCTGCCTCACGCATTCGGCCGTGAGACATCCGCATTCGATCGGTTTCACGCGCTCACACACCCCTAATTTCTCAAACCAGACGCTGAAGCCCTGCTGGTCAAATGCCTGAAAGATGAGAAGTTTATCTTTGTGCCTGTTGAGCAACTCTGTCGTGTATTCTTGGCTAGCTATACCGCAAATTAGTTAAATCTTCCTCGGAATCTAGAGCGAGCGTGCATACGAGACAGTAGGTTGTGCCCAGACCGCGTATCGCGCGTGCACGCACTCGGCAGAGAGGGAAAGTGAGCGAGAGACCACTTGCGTGTACGTAGAGTCTTTCCACGTTCATAAATGCCCGCCCTTAAATAAAGTGGGCTTTTACTTCACAGCTCAGGACTGGTAATGTCAATGGTATGGCCCATTTTAGTATATCTTTACTCAAAGAAAATAACTGCGACGTTTCCACGCAATGAAAGCGTTTTATTCATAGTGACCACGCAATGGCATGGCAGCTTTATCAATGGCTTGAGCGGTTTGCCCTTAAAACTATTGCTTTCTTGATAGAGAGCTGGAGAGCTCAATCATGGACTGCTCAAAAATCTGTACATGAGAGCTAAGCGGGACCGAGCGCGAGCAAAATCCAGTGAAAAGATGTTAACGAGTGCACTGAGAGGATGCAAAATGAAACTGATGAAAACGTCTCCATTAATTTGTGCATGTAGTCATTTAATGCAATACTTTAAAAGCCTTTTTAAAAAATTACGGTTTCTACAAATGCTAATTCGTGGGCATTTAATTTTTTTATAATAATATATTTATTAAAATTAAAAACCAACATGAACTAACATTAACAATGGACAAAATCCCCACTATCTGACCCCTGAAGGCCGCTGTGTAATTCAAACCCAGACAAAGACCCATTGGGTGAAGCATTGAAATAATACTATAATGCATATAAAAAATTAAGAATCGAATAAATTAATCGAATTCGCATCGAATTTGGATGTGAATCGCATCGAATTGAATCGTTCTGAATTTGCACAAATCGTTCTTGAATCGAATCGAAAACCTATGAAATACGTGAATCGAATCGATTCGCTGTCTTACCCAAAGATTCACAGCCCTACTAGAGCCACTTAAAGGTGCTGTATGCGATTTTTAGCGGCCTCTAGCGGTGATGTTTCAGAATGCAACAAGAGCGCTCGTGCTCGTGTGCTTGCTAGATCTCAAGAGCGAGCAGTCACTACCGGCCACACGGAGACTTTCAATGCAACGGCGAAATAATCACACAACATGCTGGAAACTAATGTAAACTCCCACTGCAGGTACAATAATAGCCTACTTTTATCAGCTTGACGTTGAACTAATGCTCTGTGCTCGTACCATGATAATGTGACAATAAACTGCATTTAGCCGACGTGATGTTATAAGCCATTTGACTAACTATTTTCGTGTATCTTTCACAATCAGCAATGTCAACACAGGTGAATGTATAATATTATAAAGAAAACGGTTGGTGAACTGAGACTGAACAGTTTCAGTATATTTCTCCGCGCTTTGCCCTCTCATTTACACGAAAACGCAGTTTTTATCACTGAAAACGATTACCGGTATTTCTAAAAACTCCGGATATTTGTTGTCGTGTGAACTGGGAGAAACGGCGTTTTAGGTTCTCTCTTGTCGATTCTGAGGATTCTGATTGGCTTGCATGGCTTTATCCTTAACCCCTACACTGCCGCCAATAGGTTTGGTATAGTTATGATGGCGCTCGACGGCGTATTTATGCGGGTGTGTGAACGATGTTATTTTTGAAAACGGAGAGGGGGAAATATTCGTTTTGCTAAATACCCGGCTTTGTGTAAACGTGGCCTCAGACTCCATGTCGTCAGCTGAAGTGCCGTTGGTCGTGACTGTATAGAGACTGGATAGAGACAGGTTGACTGGATAGAGAGGCTCGGGAGCGCGCATGCACGTCACATCTGATGGATTTCGCAGGAAATCCGACCCGGAGACCCCACTTATAAATATGAATATTGGCCTGCTGAGGTAATAGCAAAACCCGAAAAAGTGGATCATTGCAATGTGTGATTACAACCCCTTCAAACAAGGGCAATACAAAAAGATGAAAAGAATCTTTTTATAAAAAAGTTACATATAGAACCTTTAACTTAGTGATTGCTATTAGGTTGTGAAGAGATTTTCAACCAGCATAACAAAAACATTTTTCTGGAACAAATCGGCTACCCTGCCTTTAAACTTTTAAACGATATGTTTCTTTAATGCTTGGTGTTTGGAGGCAGCAACCAACCATATCTCTCTCTCTCTCTCTCTCTCTCTCTCTCTCTCTCTCTCTCTCTCTCTCTCTCTCTCTCTCTCTCTCTCTCTCTCTCTCTCTCTCTCTCTCTCTCTCTCTCTCTCTCTCTCTCTCTCTCTCTCTCTCTCTCCTCTCTCTCTCTCTCTCTCTCTCTCTCTCTCTCTCTCTCTCTCTCTCTCTCTCTCTCTCTCTCCTCTCTCTCATACACACACACACACTAAAGCACATGCTCCATTTGCTATGAGAGTGAGAGTTTAACGGGCATTGACCCAGTCAGTCTGTCGCGTGGTCTGGAGAAAGTACTCAAGAACACCGCAAGAAACTGGATTCATCATCGTCTGTTCCGTAAAACGGATTTTACCTTTGGATTTTAACAGTAACAGCTGTCTTTCAAAAGAGAAAACCCGACCCATTCACGAAATGTCTTCAATCTCTAACGTTAATATATTCAAATGACGGAGAGATTTAATGGTCGGTATCGGTTCTCATCTCAACCGCATCAAGTGTCGGCTACTAATTTATTAATAACGACGAAACCGTTTGTAATAAGTATGAAGCATAAATAATGTTTAATACTTGCTCGGATGGGAGATCGTTTCAGTCTTTCTCTGAGAACTTGGAGGATTTTGACTCTATACGGAGTGTGCTTCTTTACAGGTTAGTGGGAATTGTTTGTTTGTTGTTTTTCTCAGCTAACGTTACAAAGTTGAACAGCAGCTTTTCCTCCTCGCGCGCCGAAGGGATTTAAGACCTCGTGCGGGTTTAGGGTCACTCGAGAGCAGGGTGAAGCAACGACACAGTAACATGTTTGTAAAATGAGTAATACGACGTTAAATCGATTTTTAAAAATAAATATGACAAAATCGTCTATTTGTAGAAGCGTATTTCGTACAAATTTGAAACGTTCATAATATTTAATAAACGATTCCATTATTATAGAACTTAGATATTATAATATTAGATATTTTGAACTATTTTTTTCTGTTGGAAACAGCATGAATGATTCTGAAGTCGAACAGGCGATTCTGTTGTCGTTTCGTTGCACGTTGCAGTGTTCAACAAAAGCTTCCGTGTTGCTATAGAAACAACTCGATTCTACCAATCACGATTTGAGGAACGCGTCACGTGGCCTTTAGACAAGACCCGTATGCGGATAACACGACAGGACGCTGTTGCCGTTGGAAAGAAGATTTCGCTTCTTTAAACAGCTCTGAATGGACACGAGCACTGGTTATTGAGTAGAAAAATGCGCTGATGGCTTCTAGACAATTTACAGAGGGAAACGAGACGGAGTTTGAGTCCGACTTGCGTGAAAATAAGGAGACTGAAGGAGGGAGCGAAACTGATTCCGATGCATCAAGTTACAGTTACTCAGACTCAGATTACTCAGAGTAAGAAACATCAACACATTCACAAACTATAGTTCTTAATAATAACTGGATTGCTAATTCGATATTTTGATGTAGCTAGCATGTTTCACCATAAAACTTTGATATAGACAGCGGTGTCAACTTGACTGCAGTAAACAGACTGGTTATATATATAATTATATATATCCCACACAATACACTACACTACATCACACACACACACTACACACACACACACACACACACACACACACACACACACACACACACACACACACACACACACACACACACACACACACACACACACACAAGTACCGGTCAAAAGGGGAAACATAATTATTTTTAATGTTTTTGTAACAAATTTCTTATGCTCACCATCACCAAGCCTGCATTTATTTAATAAAAACATATAAAAATTGCAATAGAAATATTATTACAACTGAAATATTACAATTTAAATAACATAATTTAAAATACAGTTGATTTATGTGATGCAAAGCTGAATTTTCATCCAGTCTTCACTGTCACGTGATACTTCAGAAAATATTGTAATATGCGGATTTTCATGATTCATTGTTGAATAAAAAGTTAAAAAGAACTGCATTTATTCAAAATATAAATCTTTTCTATCTGTTTAAAACATCCTTGCTGAATAAAAGTATTAATTTATTTCCAAAAAAGGGGAACTGGATAAAAAAATATATATATATAGTTTTTATATAAGTTGTCAGTTTAGGGGTCTCTCCTGACCCACATTTAAGAGAGGCTCTTGAATAGGGAATATAGACCTCGTCCACTCCCTGCCCTCTCTCATTTTTGAGGGGAATTTCTGTTTCCAATTTGGAAAGTCAGCCATCATAAATAATTATATGCTATTCACCATCTTTAGTGAACTTATGGACGTGGTTGCCAAGAGCTAACCTCCAAAGTAGCGAGGCTTAATTTAGAAATGGAGAAGAAAACATCATGTCTGCATGGCTGAATATTGAGTCGAGTTTTTGTGGAATGAAGGAGGGGATTGTGTTTCAAAGGTCTCGGATGTGTGTCTTTCCCCTGAAGCCTTTTGACATATGCGTATGTAGAGTTTAGTTCGGATTGTGCGGGGAGCTTCTCTTATACCATGTGTTACTTCCTCATCATTTGGTGGTGAAATAAATTAATTTACAAAGTAATTTCACACATGTAGAAAACAACAAATGCAGAATATTTGTGTGAGTATTTGATAGTGTTTTAAGCAGGGCAACAACATCACTTTCTTATTCTATTTATCAAGATAACTTTTTTTAAGTTAAGTATATAATTATTATATGCCTACATGCGGTTTGAGTTTTTATTAATTGAGAAACATGGAATATTCTTTTAAAAATGAATTTGTCACTTTTTTATTTTTAAAATCTTCAAACTAAATTGACAACCATTTAACTCATCAAATATATATATATATATATTAATCTAGATTTGAGTTAATTTGTTGTTATTGTTTGATCGAAAATAGGTGAAGCTGAAGATAAAAAGCATTACATTTAAAATAAACATTAGAAAGAAAAAAAAGTTACATTTGGCAACTAACTGAAATAAAAAAGGTTAAACTGAAGTACTAAAATAAATAAAAGTAAAATTGAAATACTTAATAAATTAATAAATTAATAAATTAAAGCTAGATAGAAATATTTGGGAGGGGGGAACTAAATGCAAAAAAAATTACAAATAGCACATTACAAAATGACTAAAACTTTAACTAAAATTTAAATGAAAACTGATATTAAAAGCCTTTTTAAAATATTACAATTATAATAGTGTAAAAATAATACTAAAATACAACCTGCATGATTTCTAACTTATGAAGTTGAATGAATTAGATAAAAACTTTTCTGGTAGTTCAAAATGTAAATAAATATTTAATCAGTATATAATTAATTGTACTTAAATAAAACCTGCAGCCGATTTCTACCTTATGAAGTTGATTGAATAAGATTAAATAGTTTCTGATAGTTCTTGATTTTAGCCAAAGGATCTGCATGGGCAGGCTCAGAAAAGTTAGTTCTGGGAAATCAAATGACGTTTTGATATAAATATTATCGCATGTTTCTTTAACGTTCCCTTTGTTTTGTGGTGCAGTGACCTAGAGCCGGAATGGCTGGATGATGTCCAGAAGAACGGTGAACTCTTCTACCTGGAGCTGAGTGAGGGAGAAGAAGAAGCTCTGCTGGCCCGAGCATCTGCCAATCACTCCGCTGCGACCAATCACGTTCGTTTCAGCGAAAAGGAGGCGGAGATTATCACAGACAATGGTAAAAAGCAAGCAAACTCCAGCAACAAATCCAAAGCAAAACTCAAGAAGTTCACCAAGATCCTGAGACCAAAGCGGCGGCCGTCTCAAAGGAAAGCCGCAGATGGGAAAGACGGAGGGTTTTCCCAGCATCCCACCTCCATCCTGAAGAATCAAGCGGGTCAGCGGCCTGGAGTCGTGGTCCAGCAGCAGCGTCTGAAGGACGTGTGTGTTTATCTGAACCCGAAGCGCCTCGGCAGCGCCTCTTCTCCGTCTCCGGACAGAGGCGGCCTGCTGGAGGCCTTGCTGGGGGTCGTGCATCGGCCAGGGGGAAATACTGGGAAAACTGGGGAAAACTCATCATCCACGGTCTGGTCCCGCACAGTCCTGCTAGCAAGTGTGCTGAGATTCTAATTGGTATGCACAGCTAGACTAGGAACAAGTCATTTTTCTTGTATTTTTACTAGGGATGATCAGACTTACAATAGTTTAGGATTGGTAAGAATTTTTTTAACGTTTTTTTTTTTTTAATTCACAAAGGCTGCATTTATTTGTTCAAAATAATGAAAATTTGTGAATAGGGATGGGACGATAACCGGTTTCACGATAAACCGCGATAAAATGTACTGACGGTTAGTATTATCGTTTAAAATGTAATTATCATTAAAACCGTGTTTGATTATCGCGATTTTAATAACTCACTGAATCCTGCCGGCCAGTCTGACGCAGGCGCGCAGCACGCAATATTTTTTTAATTACTATTCGAGAAGGAATGGCGGAAGGCAGTGACCGTGCTCAGGGGATTTTTCAGCCTTTTAAGAGGACCAAATCTGAGGTGTGGTCATATTTTGGCTTTTACATAAGTCCTGAGGGAAACTTGATCGAGGATAGTCACCCTGTCTGCCGAACAAAAAGTCACTGTCCAAAAGAAACACTTCAAATCTGCCAAGTCGTCTTGTGTGATCATCACCCGAACACAAGGCAAGTTAACTTTGACCTCAATACCAAAACTATGTCTGGGAAACAATTGGGCACGAAATGTTGTTTTGATTTGAAACATTTTATGTCACTCACTTGAAATAGACGTGAAGCTTCCGCGAAGAAAAGTTCGCAGAAAGTGGATTTGAGCGAAAGACAAACGAACAACTTCAAACAAGACTATTATTAAGAGTGACATTTTAAGGGATAGTAAAGTATAGATACATCACGTATTAAACCGATTTTATTTTTACCACATAATTACGGGGTCGGGGACATTGAATTGATAATGAGATTAGCTAATGTTTCAAATCTTACCTGTTTATGAATTAATTTTGTAAAACAATCATCTAGACAAGATATTTCACACCAATATTATCAAACTCTGTAAACAATAAATCAACTCTGATTTCATTTTTGCAATACAATCAAAAACCGGAGACACAAGACGGCAAGTTGTATTTGAATGAAACAAGAGCGCGCGTCCGTTGTGATATGGATGTGCGCTGTGAAATAATGCGTTGCTATTGACGACGGGCATTATAAAGAAGCAAATGCCATAGAATCTTGCTTAAAAAACTGCATAGAGCTGCTTGTTTTATTTGTTGTTTGTTGATTTTCAATTATAAAACTTGAAACTTAAAACTTAAAAATGCTTTCAGTGTGAGCATCAGTTCTTTTTGAGCACTTTCATAATTTTTTAACAAAACCGTGATAATATTGATAATCACGATAATTTTGGACACTATAATCGTGATATGAAATTTTCATACCGTCCCATCCCTATTTGTGAAATATTATTACAAATAATTTAAAAAAATATATATTTTAAAGTGTATTTTCAGCATCATTACTCCAGTCTTCAGTGTCACATGATCCTTCAGAAATCACTCTAATATGAAGATTTGATGCTCATGAAACATTTATTATTATCAATGTTAATATTTTTGTGGTAATCATGATATTTGTTCAGGATTTTATGAGAAAGTTGAAAAGAACAGCATTTATTTGTAATTGAATTCTATTGTAACATTATAAACATCTTTACAGTCACGTTTTGATACATTTAATGGACCCTTGCTGAATAAAACTATTCGTTTCTTTTCTTTTTTTTTTCTACAATAAAATGACAAACTCTTATGTTATTTGGCCGGTGGCTGGATACACAAATATCTGCTGAACTTCAGATACCCAATCCAGAGACCAGAATATCATAGAAAATGTTGACTTGGTTCAGTAAGAAACCACCTAGCATCCATTCAAAACCATCTTTGCAATGCATGAACAGCCATTCAGAGTGTTTGAACTCAAGTTTCTTCAAAACAGTCTGGTTGATGTAATGAAACTGTAAATTCAAGCTGCGGCCTGGTGTTGTGGTCGGTTTTATTCATATTCCCTCTTACAACTGCCTGTTAAACACTCTAGTTTTATGTTCCCGGCACATTTGGTAATGAAATCATACGATTGGAAGTAACAAAAAAGTCATTTATTCAATTTTCGGCCATGAATATTTTCCCGTTGATGTACTCAAACGGTATTCGAGGGAAACCCGCAGTCACTCTCTCCCAGACGCAGACCAAAGAAATTCCAATGGGGTTACACCACCCCGAAATCTCTTTCCCTGCAGCTTTTTACGATTGTTTCTCAAACGCCCGTCCATACTAAAGCAATTAGACCGTTTATCTGAAATAACTGAGGGAAATCGTTGCATGCCGCAAATGTGCAAATCTACCAGAGGCAGGTGGAGGTGCTGTTTGATGTGCATTGGTTTTTATCTTATGGTTGAAATACAGTTGACCAAAGCTCGGGAATCAGGCGACAATGAGCAGATGTTTGTGATCTTTGAGTTAAATATCTTTCATGCTTTTTGTAGGCGATGCCCTGGTTGCTGTGGACGATGTGGACGTCACCTCAGAAAACATCGAGAGAGTTCTGTCCTGTATACCGGGTCCCACACAGGTAAGGTGTGCATTTTTGCGAACATATACATTAATCTGGATGCATTTGAAAAAATGTTTTGGTGTGGATATAAGTTAGGCTGCAACAAACGATTATTTTGATAATCGATTAATATTAACGATTATTGAACGATTAATCGACTAATCATCGATTATTTTGCCAGCTAATCATTAAGTTTGGAATGATTATTCAGCTTTTTCAATTAGTTAAAACATTGAGTTATACATACTCTTACTATACCATAAAAAAGAAAATCATTTCAGCTTTTGAAATGGTTGTTTTAATGAACTTAGAGTCAACTAAACAGGTCATTCTCTTTAAGTTTAACTCAAGTCACAAACAAATGCTCTCTAAGCATTGTTTAATAAGCCCACTGCTTTTCATAGAACTGAAACAGAAAAAGGGTCATTACTTCAGGACACAAAAAGGGTAAAATATTAATCTGCAAACCATTATTAAAGATATAAAATTACAATAGTTTTTGTTTTTACATGAGAATTGAGCTGACAGAGATGTTCTCATTCACCTTTTAATTTACAGAATGAAAAAGAAAAAGTAACTGCCATGATATTATTCCTAACATCTCCTTTTGTAAGTCTTCATGATTATGGAACAAAATACAGGCAAGTAATAAGACTATAATACCTAATAGTGTTACAATAATAAAAACAGCCCTGACTCCTAAGCTCAATCAAGCTTTATTCTATGCAAAATAAATCATCACATTACTGTAATTATATTATTATTGATGATATTACTATTAGTAGTATTGCATGATCTAATAAAGAGATTTACCGCTAGTTTAGTTAGCTCCAGCTGGAGAACACTCGATTCTCACCGGCTCGTCTTTTGCCGGGATGTTTCCTCTTTAAGTGCTCCAACAAGCATGTGATGCTCCCGTGAAAAGCAAGTTCTGCATGTATTGCACATGACCGCATTGTTGATTTAAGTTTTGTAAAACTTTGCCAAACCTTGCTAGTTCGGATTCGATTTGCACTCGTCATAATTCACGCTGTTTTTTCTTTTACCGCACTTATAAAGGGCTGCATTTACACTCTAGCGCCAAAGCGCCGTCAGCGGTCAAATCGCGATATTGCACGCCCTTACATTAGGTCACGTGAAGATCAAACGACTACTCGACAACAAAGATATTTTTTGACAATTTTTTATTGTCGACAATGTCGACTAATCGTTGCAGCCCTAGATATAAGTGCGATCACCTGAAATTAACTTGACTAAGGGAGAAAACCAGTAGACTGTAAAAAAAAATATGGACGTAGTGTCCGTTGCATCACCTGTAGGTTTCTGAAGAAGATTTTTTAAGCCTAAAGTGGGCGGAGCCGGTCGTCGCCATTTTGGCAGCTCGTCATTCCCGGATTACCAAAAATAGACAGAGGCGATGTGATGCTAACAGACTGCAGACAAATGGCTAGTAGTTACATGAGCGGCAATGCACCTGTCACTCAAGTGACCACGGCCTTAATTATGCAGAAATTTAAAGTGATACTTCATCTCTGGAAAGATTAACGTGTATTAAAAATGGGTCATTCATGTAGAAGATATGTGAAATTATTTTTTTGAATTTCTAGACTGAGAAAAGCCAGAAAATCTATTTATCTCCCAGAATGCACTTGCTTCGCTGTCCTAGGAGGCCACGCCTACTGGTAACAGAGCGCAGTAGTTAAAGGGTAACTAAACCCCTGGTCAGAGCCTGACTCCACCCACTGGCAATATTTGAAAAATGCTGAAAAAGTGGGCAGACCCCAGCGGAGATAGAGGGGACGAACTAGATGCTAAAACACTCTATCCTGATCGTTTTCAATACTCGCAATTCCAAATCCTGACTCGCAACCGAGGTTTTGACGAAACAAGCTGGTTTTTATACTGCCGCTCGTAACAAGAGCATGGTGAGCTGAAACCTGCGTACGTCACGAAGTGCGGAACATCCAATAGGAAAATTCAACTGCAGTAGCCACCGTTCAACCTGAAGAGGGCAGCGCTTAGACATTTTTACACCATATATTCTAGAAATAAAACATTTTATACACAAATGTCAAAAAAGTAACTCGAATCAGGGACTGGTATTAATAAAGATCCATTCTTACAGATCATTAACTAAAAAAAGTTGGTTTAAGGCCCGTTCACACTAAGCACGATAACTATAAAGATAACGATAAAGATAACTATATATGCGTCCACACCAACGACCGATAACGTTCTTTTTATTCTAAGCACGCACGCGCGCTGCGGTTTCAGAGTAGCGCGCGCGCGTGCAAATGACCTGCTGTTGCTGCTTTACGTTACAAACAAATATCAAAAGGAAAAACAGGCGCTTTTTGTTTTGGGTACACGATCGATATCCTTAAAAGAGGAGAGGTGTTGGGAGCGCATCTAAACAGTGAATCTAGCATGTCTAGTGTAATAATATCTGGATTTAGCTGACGAATTCAGTGATGGGATAAAAACATCACCTAGTACTTCAACAATGTTGTCAACTAGCGCTGGATAGCCTTTCTGAGGTAATTTTGTAACACTATGCTAAACTGCATAATCTCATTGTGAATACTTCTCACCGTTTATTCTCAGGATGCTTTCCATATATCCATCTTTTTTAACGCATCATTGAAAAGTGGGTTTGACTTGTCTCAAACAGTGGAAGATTTGTTTTTTGTACCTCAATGATTAACTTCTCTGTCATCTGCCATTTTAAATGCACGATTCTGATTGGTTGTCAGTGTTTTATCGTTGGACAGCTGGAAAAAAATCGTTCTGAAAGTGATTCCAACGATATCGTTCCTCGTATCTTTATCGTTATAGCTGTGGTGTGAACTCTGTTATTCTTTAATATGGAGAACGATTATTAGAATTATATCTTTATAGTTATACTTATAGTTATCGTGCTTGGTGTGAATGGGCCTTTAGGGTTTAGTTACTCTTTAAACAAGTGTGAGTCTCCGTGATGAGTCTGCCCGAAAATGTGTTTCGGAGTCGCGCAAAGCGTCCGGGATTCGACTTTTGCGTTCTACAGTCGCCATTCGTCATGTTTACTGTGGCGAGCGGGACGAGTGAGGGCCGGCGGAGAAACGGCGCGAGTCTAGGGCCCTATAATTTACTGCGATCATGGAATAAAAAGCACACTCTTTTACAACTAAAATAACAGTAAAGGGTAAAAAAAAATGAATTCCCAAAAATTAAAACGGAAAAAACTGAATTGGCTGAAGTTTAAATGGAGAAGACTGAATTTGGGGGAAAAAAATGGAATCTGTGAAAAAGTGAAACGGATTTTATGGGCCGCTGAGTGCATGTTTACTGTGGCGAGTGGGACGGAGTGAAGGCCGCGGGAGAACGGCGCGAGTCATGTTTACTGTGGCGAGCGGGACGGAGTGAGGCCGCGGAGAACGGCGCGAGTCATGTCTACTGTGGCGGGCGGGACGAGTGAGGGCCGCGGAGAACGGCGCGGAGTCATGTTTACTGTGGTGAGCGGGACGAGTGAGGGCCGCGGGAGAGCGGCGCGAGTCATGTTTACTGTGGCGAGCGGGACGGAGTGAGGGCCTGCGGGAGAACGGCGCGAGTCATGTTTACTGTGGCGAGCGGGACGAGTGAGGGCCGCGGGAGAACGGCGCGAGTCATGTTTACTGTGGCGAGCGGGACGAGTGAGGGCCGCGGGAGAACGGCGCGAGTCATGTTTACTGTGGCCCTCACTCAAAATTACGATTTTTGCGTCATCTGAGGATTTTTTCCAGACAAAAAATACATAAATCTCTCGTCTCAGGGGGATATGAGGGTGGAAAGCACGGTAATTTGAAAATACTACAGGTTTTCTTCTAATATTAAAGCTTAATGCCAAATCCTGAATATAAGGCTTAATATATAAAATTTGAAACGGAGGAGTTATAAAAAAATCACCCCCTCAGAGTTCACATGAAGGGCAAAATTAGCTATATAGACCAAAACCACTTTTATGTACCAGTCTGTAAACATTTTCTGCTGTTAAGTTGGACATTTTAACATGGGAGTCTATGGATTGACTCTTTTGCAGCCGGTTTCTAGTGGCCAGTCGATGAACTGCAGTTTAAGTCAGTTTTGTGTTTGATTCAAGTGAGAACAGGAAGGTTGCCGCTTGGAGAATACACACCAGGTTCTGAAACAAATGCTCCAAAGAAGTCTAAAAGCTTAAAACAAAGCTTTAATGATGAAAATGAACAAATGTTTGGCTCATAATGTTTATTTCAGTCTATACAGCAGTTTAACCCTGAGGTAAATATAAGGCTGTAATCTCAGATGCTTTTCACCACTTGTAAGACAAGCTCAGCTTTTTCCCATAAACTCCCAAACGCCAGAGGGCACATCAGGGCAACTCCATGTCTTGGGAACTGAGGTCTGTTTTTAAGGGATTAATTTGACTTAACTGCCTTGAAATTAGACTTTTTTTAACAAGACATAATGTTTTCAGATGAGCACTTTCTAAAATTGGTTCTGGTTTTTGCTCTGCGCCTCTTGGCCTTCGAGTAAATGCTCTTTTCTTGAAAACCCTCCCAGGCTAACAATATTTTCTACATTAACGAATGCTGAATTGTTAAGAGAAACGTAATTTGGGCTCGGTGAAATATCGGTGGTATAATCGGGTCAGTAAACAAGACAAATTGACTGTTGATGTGCATTAAGCTTTGATAGTTTCCTCATGTCGTAGACTGCTGCTGAGTATTTTGGGTTAGTGAGGCTTTTTGTTGCAAATTGTTAGTAAAGTTAAACAGTTTTCAACTCTACAATTTTCCATTTATGGCCACAATATCTACAACTGACTGATCTCAACCCAAACACTTCATCTAAACCCCAAACCCAGAAGCTGTATGAACGTTTCCAACAACACCTAAACTCAGTTTCCTTCCCTGGTGTTTTAAAATAAGAGCATTTAACCTTAAACCAATTGTGAAGAATCATATCGGAAAGTGCGTTTAAACAGGGGTGTAACGATACCCCTCATGTCACGAATTCAAAACATATCACGATACTGAACTCTTGATACAATATTACTGCGACACTCCAGGACATATGGGAAAAGGTTAACAAAAAATGTACTGTTAATTAAAATGCTAAATTTGGTATTACATTGTGCGTGTAAATGAACAGGCTTGATGTTGATAACCCAATGCACAACACAATAGTGAAACCTGAATAAAAATAGTCATTATTCAGACGCTGAAAATAGTCAAGTCAAATATATTTATATTGCATCAAAGCTGCTTCACAGTATCAATCAAGACAACTTAACAGTGTTTGTTAATTCATGTAAAAAAGACAATGAAGTTTGGTAGAGCAGAAAAATACAGAATTATTATAAACAAACATGCTTGCACTCTGTCACTGACTAGATATATTTAACCCTCAGGTGCTCTTCGTTTTCGGAGTCACACTTGTTATCTTCCCGGTCAAAAGTGACCGGACACCTAAAAATGAAACTTTCTCCATCCCAGTAAAACCAATGCAATTTATTTTTGTTCTATAATATTTATTCTTTTTAATTTAGTATTTTGAGACAATTTAATTGAATTTATTAATATTTATGCAATATTTATGGTTTATTTTTGCCATGGAAACAAAAAATATATATATATATATATATATATATATATATATATATATATATATATATATATTTTTCAAAAAAAATTTAATGCAGTATTTTAGTTTAATATAGAGTCTAGGCCTTCAGAAAAAAATATTTTTTGAAGAAAATTAGCACCATCTGGTTACAGTATAGAGAAAAAGCGTAGAATCATGGTGTAACCACTAGATATCATGTACAGCTCTCTATCGAGAGGCATGTGAATTCCCAGCTGTTTATGAACACATTTTTTTGTTGTTGTTGGTGGATTTGAATATATAGTTGAAACAATCTCAAAAACTATTTCTTACTAAAAAAAATTGACAAAAAACAAAAATTCACTTTTTTTCTTAATTTTTTTACAATTTCCCATTCATTTCCTATGGGGGTCATTTTTGACCAAAGACCACAAGTGTGACTATTTTTTTTAAGACCACTTAGCATGCTCAGATCATGACCTAAATTTTTTGTGTGTTCACATACATAATGCCATAAAAGTCACCAAGTTTCGTAACATTGCGATGAAGCTGTGATTTGTAAAAATTCAAAACATACTTTTTGTAATCAAAATTTATTGGTGTGTATGTGTATAAAAGTGTGTTTGTATGTATGTGGGTGTGTCTGTTTTGCACTCTGGATGTTGTAGAGTGTCACCCCTTTCCCTGCGGTGTACTTTTGTTTTGAATTGTGGCCGATTTGTAGATTGTACATACAAAAATTCTGAGAATTTTTTTGTGTGTGTCAATTTCCCATTCATTTCCTATGGGTTGTCATTTTTGACAGAAGAGCAAAAGTGTGACTCATTTTTTTACGACCACTTAAATTGCTCGAATCATGACCTCAGTTTTTTTGTGTGTTCACATACCCAATGCCATAAAAGTCACAGAGTTTCGTAATTTTCTGATGAACCTGTGATTTTTAAATATTCAAAACAGATTTCTCTAATCACAATTTATTGGTGTTTTTGTGTATAAAAGTGTGTGTGTGGGTGGGTATGTCTGTTTTGCACTCTTGATGTTTTAGAGTGTCACCCCTTCAATGCTGAGCACTTTTTTTCTGCATCGTGGCTGATTTGTAGATCGTACACACAAAAATTCTCAACGTTTTTGTGTTTTTGTCAATTTCCCATTCATTTCCTATGTTCGGTCATTTTTGACCGAAGAGCACAAGTGTGACTATTTTTTTTACGACCACTTAGCCTGCTCGGATCATGACCTCAATTTTTTTTGTGTGTTCACATACCCAATGCCATAAAAGTCACCAGGTTTCGTAACATTCCGATGAAGCTGCGATTTTTAAAATTTCAAAACAGAACATTTTTCGGTCGAAAATGACCGAAGAGCCCCTGAGGGTTAAAATAATGTGTTTTTACTGGTAACATCAGGCATTTGGCATTATCAGGACCTACAAATATTCCCCCGTTGCAATATCATACAACATTCGCCATTATATATAGTAGTTTAATGTAGTACTACTGACACTAAAACTCTGTAAACTTGAATTCTCTCTCACAGAAATTTTCATCACAATACATGTCGTCACGATACATACTTATGCATTTTACTTTGCATGCAACTATATGTTTTTCTATAACTACAGCTCCTCTCTGAGAGTGCGTTTTCGTTTGATCCCTTCTCAAGCTGGTTTTGTTCACTCCGTTGCCTGGGAGAGGATGGAATGTTGAAATTACAGAGTTCTGTCGCCACGGCAGCGACGGCGGTTACGGTAACGCTTGTTTTTGTAGGCCACAGGAAAAGAGCCATTATCCTGTGGAGAAGAGAGAGGCAGAAAGTGATTAAAGGACGAGAACCGATAGCAAATTACACCATAGGACAAAAAAAGGACAGGCGAGGCTATTATGATATTAGGGTTGAGGAACGGTGCTCTTGTGAGGTTTCCTGAGGCTTGCCAAGATTTTAAAATGAGTCTCGGCTGGTGATTTATGAAATGTTAAGGTAAGCATTGTGTGTTTGTTCATTTTAAATGTTAAGAGTTACTACACCACAGGAACAAAATCATCATGTCCACTGGTCTTTCTTTGGACACTGACACCAGTGTCTCCAGTGGACAGTCCCGTCTGTATAACCTCTTCTCATGATGTTTCTCATGAGTTCAGCAGACGAAGAGAGGACGCTCTTTTGAGGCTGTTTGAACACATTCGATCACATGAGCACTTACACTGTGAAAGCAATCGGGCCGAGTGTGTGTTCATGTTCCTCTGGACCCGATCCAACAAATGGATCTGAATACTGGATGTAAACAGGGCCTTGCTCGTCTATGCATGCATCAAACTGATCAAAAGTTACAGTAAAGAGAATCTATTTCAATAAATGCTGCTCTTTTGAACTTTCTGTTCATCAAAGAGTGTTTTCAACATTGATAATAATAAAAAAAAATTCTTGAGCAGGAATATTAGAGTTACACTGAAGACTGGAGGAATGATGCTGAAAATACAGCTTTGATCACAGGAATAAATTACATTTAACAATATATTAAAGTTGTAATAATATATACAATATATACAAAAGTTGTAATAATATCTCTTAATAGTACTGTATTTTTTATTAAATAAATGCATCCTTAGTGAGTATAAAAAACTTCTTTCGAAGGCATTAAAAAATCTTACCAACCTCAAACTTTTGAACAGTAATGTAAGTCATATACAGTTTATATACAATATATGTGTATATATATATATATATATATATATATATATATATATATATATATATATATATATATATATATATATATATATATACTACCAGTCAAAAGTTTAAGATCAATAAGATTTTTTATGTTTTTAAAAGAAGTCTCTTCTGCTCACCAAGGCTGCAATTTTTTGATAAAAAATACACAAAAAACACAGTAATATTGTGAAATATTATGACAATTTAAAATGACTTTTTTTATGTTAATATATATATTAAAATGTAATTTATTCCTCTGAAAAAAGCAGAATTTTCAGCATCATTACTCCAGTCTTCAGTGTCACATGATCCTTCACAAATCACTCTAATATGATGATTTTATGTCCAAAAACATGTATGATTATTATCCATGTTGAAAACAGTTTTTTACATTTTTATTTCAGGACTCTTTGATGAATAGAAAGTTCAAAGAACAGCATTTATTTAATTAGAATCTTTTCTAATATTATAAATGTCTCTACTGTAACTTTTGATCAATGTAACTCATCCTTGATGAATAGAAGTATTGATTTCTTATTTATTTTCCCCAAAAATAAAATACAAATTCTTACTGACCCCAAACTTTTTAAAGGATAGTGTTTAATGTAACAAAAGATTTCCATTTTAGATAAAAGCTGTTCTTTTGAACTTTCTATTCATCAAGGAATCCTGAAATAAAAATGTAAAGGGCATGTTTTCAACATGGATAATAATCCTACATGTTTTTGGACATAAAATCATCATATTAGAGTGATTTGTGAAGGATCATGTGACACTGAAGACTCGAGTAATGATGCTGAAAATTCACAATTTTTCAGAGGAATAAATTACATTTTAATATATATTAACATAAAATAGTCATTTTAAATTGTAATAATATTTTACAATATTACTGTGTTTTTTGTGTATTTTTTTTTTAAAAATTGCAGCCTTGGTGAGCAGAAGAAACTTCTTTTAAAAACATAAAAAATCGAACCGATCTTAAACTTTTGACCGGTAGTGTGTGTGTGTGTGTGTGTATATATATATATATATGTGTGTTTTATTTGGATGTTGTGCTATAAAAAATGTGCTATAGTTGTATAACGTTAATGTCAATAGTTCAATGTCTGCCTACAATTTAATTGTATAACTGCCCTGATAACGTTAGAAAGTAATGAAAAAAATACATGATAACTTATCGTTACTAAAATCATAATTTACTTTATTAAAAGTGAAGAATTTAGGTTTGTTTATCAGTACCGTAGCAACGCTCAACTTCCGCTGGAATTGTTGGAAAGGAGCCGTCTGTAGATTTTCGCAAGAGTTAAATTTTTTGAACGCATCCGGATGACCAACGGACATGAGTTTCATCGCACCGCACTCAGTCGGACCCGCTTCGGACTTATTCGCATGCGATCTGCGAATCCATAAAAAACGAATGACTTCCAGCCGTTTCGGAGCCTGATATCAGTCTGTCCGCCCGTGTGAAGGCAGCGTTAGACTCAGTTACCTTGGCAACCAGCAGTAACAATCAGTCACATTACAAACAGCCAAAAGAAAAGGGAAAATGGCCCAGTCCAAATAAAAAATTTCTTCTTGTTACTGCATTCTCCGCTAAATTTCCCAAGTAAAATGTCCCTGTGAATGTTATACTCCTCCAACACACACATATCTTCCGCTGGGGTAAACTGCACTGAGCAGTTGAATGCGCTTACTCGATCCGCCATGTTTTTGTTTTGAAAAGTGTCTTATTTTACCCAGAATGCATTGCAGTGTAGTCCTAAGATAGTCAGAGTCTTACTATCTTACTATAGAGTGCTTTGTGCAACGGTCTGATTACGATCTGAAATCTGACTATCTATTATTTGTAAGCCATAGTCAAAGTCTGTCTTTGTGAAACCGGACCCTGGTATTATAGACCTCACTAATAATAAAAAGAACTAGCACGTAATGTATAATGATATAATATCTGTATGTGGTCTGAAATCAGGTCATCCACATCTCTTAATAACAGGCTTGTTTTTCCAGCTCAGCACTGCAGTCCAGCTGCTCGCGGTCAGCAAACACTCGTGTGTGTCTGTTCTGCATGTTAAACCGGCGCGTGGGAGTGAATACGCTGTTAACTCACAGATGGGCGCTGTTGCTTTTAGTGATCTCAGTGTGTGCTTTATTTGATTGTACAATCTTAGAATCTGATACACAACTAAGAAAGTTGTACATCCCTGTTATGTAATATCAGTGCTCATATTAAAGAGGCCATGTAACGGCCCTTTTCAAAGTCTTGATGTTGTTTTTGGGCTCTACTAGAAGAGGAATTCATGCTTCAATGTTTAAAAAAACACATTATTTCCCTCATATTCTCCATTGTTGCAGCACCTCTTTTCCCAGTCTGTCAGTAACGCTCAAGAGGGTAATCAACCAGCCGGACACTGAAGTCTCCATTGGCGCCATTGGCTAGCAGACCATCACCTGCTGTTAGCATTCCATTGAATCCCATTTATTTTGGCGTCACTTTGACAGTGAATAACTTTACATCTGAGGCGTTTAAAGACTACATTTGTCCATTGTTTATTTCTAAAGAAACACAACAATTTATAAAAGGCTCCATTACCTTGTATCTTACGTTGTGGCCCCGTAGAAGCCGTTGCTAAAATAGGCTAAAGCCCCATTTACACCGCCAGCGATTTTGTCGCTGTGTGTCGCTAGGCTCTGTACAGTGATGTCGCTTGTGGGCGTTCGTAGTGCTGTCGCTCTGATGTTATTGGTAGACTGCACGTCTGGCCATATCTACACAAAAGACCACCACAAGTGATATATACAACTATATAATTTTAATTTGACGGGGAATAAATGACTTTTAAGGCTAAAAAGCAACTGTATGCTGTTGGGAGAGTGTTTTTATATTACCACAGCAGTGTTCAGTGGATTAAATCATTTACTAGATCAACGATTGATCAATGAACAAATTAAAAAACGCCATACTGGCACAAATTATAAAAACGCCATTCGACAAATAATACATTTTCTTGTGCCTAATTGTCAACGTAATGCAGGGAAATTGCAAAATGAACTGCAGCAGTGCTAAACGTGCATCATAAAATTAAAACACTCGAACTATAACGTTAAAATGTATGCATTAAACTCACTGAGACTGTCGACAGTTTCTTTTCCATTCATCATTTTATTATCCATGTATGTGGTTACAGTAAAATCATATTAAACAGTGAACTCATCCTCAAACTCTTTCTTTCTGTCTTGCCTGCACTCGAGACGGTGACGTGAGCTCCACTGAAAGACAGTCTTCTTTCCTATTGGTTATCGCTCACGAAAATTGCTTCTGATTTGCATAAAGTTGAAAATTCTCAACTTTTGTCGCTTGTCTCTTGTCCGCCCATTTCTGTCGCCAACGGTCACTGTCGCTCGTGTCGCCGGATGTCGCCAGCGCTTCATTGAAATGAATGGGATCTTGTCGCTTTGTCGCTGCGTGTCGCTGGCGGTGTGAACGGGGCTTAAGGCCAATTTACTACTTCTGCGTCGAGGGTACGCCGTAGTGTACGACGTTGGCTGACGCACGTAGGGGACGCCGTTGTGAGCATTTATACTTCTGCGTTCAGGTCTTGGTTGCTCTGCAGTATTGCTCCGAAACGCTAGTCGGCGGCGGAAGGTTTTAATGTTCCACTGTTTAGATTCCTCGAAGTTGCGGCTAGGTTACTACAAGCATAGATATCATATATGACTAGATATCCTATTGGCCGCTGGAAACGAGAAATCCGGCCGCCATCTTGAACCGGTCGTATTCCTAGTCTCGTTGTGTGGCAGTAGATCAGATGTCAGAGCACTGTGGAGCATTTTCCCGTTCTAATCGCCGAACCACCGAAAATAGGGCTTTTCACAAGTAAGTCTTAACATAACCGTACTATTGGTTGTATTTTGTGAATAGAATATTACCAGATAATCGAGAAGGAGCCAGGATATTTGCTATTACTGTACTGAAATCGTTGTGAAATGCTGTTTACTGCATTCGCCGGTGTTCACCTGGCATGGAGAGGTGGGGTAACTGTTAAAGTAATAACTACAAGAGCTTCTACGTTATCAGATAAGCATTCAACTGCCCTGTTGTATAGGTTATTTGTGTTTGTGCACATCAGGAAGCAACGTAATATACATGCATGATAGCGATGCGCAAATTTAGTTACCCTCCTAGGTTAAAACTAGGTTACCCCTAGGTTACCTAGTTTTTTTTTATTTTTTTATTTTTTTATTTTATTTTTTTATTTTTATTTTTTTTTATTTTTTTTTAATGTTGTCCGAACTCCGAATTTAATTTTTAGAAATTACTGATGCAAACACGTTGAAAAGCTTATTCTCAGTTTTTATTACAGGTGGCTGCGTTCGGTGGATTCGGTGGCTGCGTTCTTTGTGTGTGTGTGTGTGTGTGTGTGTGTGTGTGAGAGAGAGAGAGAGAGAGAGAGTGTTCGCGTGTATGTGTGTGCGATCATAAATTGTTTCTTCTACTTATTAAAATATCTTACTTTACTGCTACTATCTGTTTCTGCTTCTTTATTATATTTATAGTGTGTGATTTATAAAATACATTATATCCTTCATCACACATATTGTGTCTGGTCACTGTATATCTTATCAGAATATTATATTACTGTTAAACTTACTATGGATATTAAAATACGCCGAACCAGGTGTCCTGTATCATAGCTACATGAATGACCTTTGCAGCAAAAAAAAAAACGCTTGAAAATCAGTTCAGTATTCAGTGCGCTGACAGCTCATTTCACCTGCCATTCAGATTACACTGAGCGGAGCGGATGACCGGTTTCAGATGGCGGCTCTAATTCTCGTCCGTGCCAATAGGCAGTAGCGGTCGATAGGGCGTCTACCTATATGATGTCTATGACTACAAGCCTGAAAGAGAGCGGATCATGTTGCAGTTGGAGCTTATTGAGGTGGAAAAACAGTTAATTTTAGTGAAATTACTAAAACTGAAAGGCAGAAATGAGAGAAGACGTCGGAGGAGATGGTACGTGTGGAAATGCGTGAAAAGGTACGTGCGGAAATGCGTATGAGGAAATGCGATGCAAGCCGACCAATCACCGATCTTGCGGTCCGCGTCGACGCGGCGTGTAGTTACATTTTTGAGGAGGTGCGCGTCAGGCTACGGCGAAGGGTACGCGGTATGTGACGCGTCTGTGCGTATGCTACGCCGTACCTACAGCACGCACCTACGCAGAAGTATAAATTGGCCTTTAACAGTTGTGCCACAACACGTGACTCCTTGTCGCACAGTAGAGAAATTACCGTATAGACAGAAGTAGAAGCTCATTGCAATCGGGAGACGTGGAGGCATAAAGTCAAGGGAGAAGCCCATAGAGTTTACCAGTTTTCTTTATTTTGCTATCCTCACTTACATAAATGAACTATAGCATCCTGCACCTACTAGTAAAAAAAATATCAAATGATATCTGGGGCCGTATTCGCAAAGAATTTTAAGGCTAAAAGTAGCTCCTAACTGGCGAATTTAGGATCAACTCCTAAAAATAATGGGCGTGTCACTCCTAACTTTAGGACTCCTATTTTTTTTCACTAAGAGTAATTCACAAAGCATTTTAGCCCTAAAAGTAGCACATAAGTCTGGGACAGCTTAAAAGAAGTCGAGAGGACTCCTAACTCACTAAGACTAAGTATTGTAGCGCATACCAGAGCCTCTCGCAGTCGTCCGAGGTCCGCGACACAAGCGAATACTGCATTCATCTGCAAACAAATCCTCTCCCATGTCTTCAATGCTTAGTTTTGCTTGACATCCCAGTGCCGAATTTAATTTATTTATTTATTTATTTTTCTAGCACCAACTGGGCCAGCAGCAGTAACTGATCCTGTGTCCAGTTGGGCTTTCTTTTCCATTTTGGCGAGTTCATAATCCACTGTCATTCAACTATTACATTACTTCAATATGAGCAACATGTCCTTGCTTTAAATAGTCTAGTTAGGCTAAAAGAATATCAATTAACCAAGCAAGTGTTAATGCAAGTGTCGATTTTCATTATTAGGCAAGCGAAGGTTTTCATTATGGTATTAGGCACCATTCACAATTAGCGCCTAAACACGCAAATTCTTCCGGTGGTTGCGCTACGGTTGGTCTCTTGTCACGTGACCTACGGAACAATCGAACCTACGGACGCGCTTGGAAAAAAACGGGCGTACAAATCGCGCATGTACATTTAAAATAATGAACTTGAGCGCGCAAAGACGCCGATACGTGAACACTGCAGGCCCATAGGCTACCTTGAATAATTTCATTCATGACTTTATTATTATTATTTTGTGTAGGACACAGACATATAGATGTCGTAATTCCATCATTTGTTGCTGTGTTATGTTCCGCATGATGGCCCTGTCATCTAACAACCAATCACCGTGATCATTGCGAGGAAGCTCGTACATGAAAATTGACGTCATCCATAGCAACGAAGACTCACTCTTAGTTTAGGAGTTGACATTTTTCCTTACTAAGAGTAGGTCTGAAAGGCATTGTGAATAACTCCTAGCTAAAATATTTTAGTGTGATTTAGGAGTACTCCTAGTGGTAAGATAAAATTCTTTGTGAATATAGCCCCTGGGGCCTCATTTATAAAACTTTGCTGTAGGATTTGCGTTCAGAAGTGCCGTACGGATGAAACATAGGACGTGCGTACGCACAGAAATATTCGGATTTATAAAACCGTGCGCATGCACATCCTACGCATTTTTCCTTAATAAATCACGATCAATTCTAAATGTAGCGCAGCTTTTGCGGCTTCATGTTACGCCCATAGTTGCCCATAGATAGTCCGTGAAACGCCCACAAGTTAATATTCACTGATTGCAAAATCATGTTAAACACAGAGAGGAATTTTAAAAAAAAACTTAACTTCACTCAATGTGAAGTAGAAGTTATCGTTTGCGAGGTGGAAAAGAGGAGAAAAATGTTGTTTGGAGGGCACAGTGTGGGCATTACTAATGCAAAAAAGGCACTTGAGTGGTAAATGGTTGGAGACGCCGTAAATGCTGTAGCCTCACAACCTCGGACTGTGGCCGAAATAAATAAGAAATGGTCGAGGAAAGTCGAGGTTAAAAAGTGTCTAGTCATTAATGCAATCAGAGAGGTGGCCAAGGAGTTGGGCGAAATCAAGACTGTCTTAACTGAAATAAACTCCACAATGAGGGAATTCTTGAATAAATAATATATTTTTCCACACCTTTTGTTGTGAAGATGATGCGTTCATTCCGATTCCTTCAATTTAATCGCAACATCTTCTAAGAGCGCAAGATCAGCTATTATGCGTCATTACGCATTGTGATGGTGCATTTTATTTCCACCCATTTAATTCTGCATCTGACAAGCTACAGATGTCGGTTATAATCTACTTGGAAATGGGAAATAATTCAGCGCAAATGTAATTTCTTGCAGCTTTCTGAATGGGTGAGACTTACGTCATAGCCTACGTTATTTTATCAAAAATAAAACAAACTAAAGGCAAATGCATGAATACCATGATTCCGTAGCTGATGAAGACATTTTTACTATGATAAACAACTTTCCCCAAGTGGACAAATAATACATCTGTTTATCGATCTATCTATATATCTCCCTAATTATCTATCTATCTGACTGACTATCTAATTGCTATATCTGCTCTGTTAGACGGACACATTGGCGAGAATATCTATTTTGTACATTATTTCGTTTTGTTTACCATCTAATTAATGAGGATGAATTGTATAACATGCCTATATTGCAGAACATATTTCACTTTTTGGAAATATGTGTTAATTTGCATTTCTGTTGCAGTTCGATCAAGTTCGTGTAGGCTGTTAATTGTAAGACTTGCTTTGTGAAGTCTTCGTGTTATTTATGAGAGTCATTTATTTTCCACAACGGTCTACAGTTTCACACACTTTCACATGTTTTTTCCAACTGCCGACGGTGTCGCCATTTCTCATTTCACCAGTTTTTGTGCGTACGCCTGGGTGAGAGCTTGTGTGTAGGACCGCACATTTTACCATCAAGTTTGCTTTTTATAAATACCAACTATTGCGTAGAGAGCAGCGTACGCCTTCTTTTGTGCGTACGCATTGTTTATAAATGAGGCCCCTGGTGTCTGAATAATTTTTGGTTTGACTAGAATGTATAGATGGTATTTTCATTTTATCATCAGTATTTATTTAAAAAAATTTTCATCTGTATTTCTCAGGTGAGGTTAACTCTGGAGACGGTGTGTCCCGTCGGCAGCGGCCCGGACTCAGACCCAAACCGGCTCCCCGGTCAGTCAGCTGGTCCGACTGCTGTGGGGCGAGGACACAGTCGAGCTCCAGATGTCCATCGCACATGTCCCGCATATAGTGATGTACCTCTCGCTCAAACTGGACTCTGAGTTCGCAGGAAGAGGTCAGTCTGTTCCAGCTTAGGGCCCTATTTTAACAATATAAATGCATAGTCTAAAGCGCACAGCGAATCCACTTTTGCTAGTTTAATGGGTGTGGTTTGGTTATAACATGCAAAAAAAACAATCAGTCAACACACACACCTTGTTTTCAGACCAGCCATGGGCGCACAGATGGGCGCAAATGCATTTGCTAATTTTTTTTCTAAATTCTCTTTTGAACATGCTAAGATTTTGTTTTTATTATTTTTTGTTAAAATGTGTTCTGTTGCTAATGATCATGTTCTGAAGAGGAAAAGGAAATGAAAAGAAATAAATTATTAATTAATTCATATTTAAACAACGTGGTGCAGGACGTGAAAAATGATAACTGCGTAGGGCTGAAACTAGCATAAAACACTTGCGTCTGTGCTAGGTGCTCCATTGCTCCGGGTGTATGATTGGGCCCCTAATGTTCAGAGACTTTCCACCCATTGATTGCATTACAAATATTATTTTCAGCTTGTGGGAATTGGGAAAAGCTAAAACAGCTGTGTGGATTTTTTCAATGCTAATCCGTTAACATGATTTCGCCATCCAGAAGAGTTTCCCCCTGTCAAATCGTGCCAGAGGCGAGCATGAATGGCTCTGCTGTGCCGCTAACAGCCGCTCGCATTTATAGCCGTCAGCATGACGTGAGGAAACAGGAGAAGAGAGGGAAAAGCTCGCCTTCGTCCCAGCTGAATAATTCACAGCGAGACGCCACGTTCCCATCAGAAAGGAAAACCACTCGTCAGGACTTTGGAAAGTTTTCATTTTAGAGACTTGAATCGCTCAATTCATAAAGAGAAGCAGAATGTGGATTAAAAGTTAGGATTGTCAGAAATCCAGGGGGATTTCACAATGAACATGTCTGGGTCAAAATTAAAATAAAAAGACAATTATATTTTGCATAAAGGAAATGAGGAATATTTGTGAGGCCATGTTTTTTTGCGTTGTGCAATTATTTTCATAATTAAACACATTTCCATACTGCAAAATAAATAAATAAATAAATAAATAAATAAATACATACATACATACATACATACATACATACATACATACATATGTGTGTGTGTGTGTGTATATACGTGTATTCTTGTATAGCATACTATATTATAATAATATAAAATATTATATTGTACATTTCTATGAATTCCTTTGTAAAATCAGCATAAATAACCAAATTTTCTTTGCTAAATATTAAAGCACATTTTATTAATTTTTTTTATTTTTTTGTATTTAGATTTTTGGGTGAAATACAACGCATTGAATGAGTACACAGCAATGATATCCAAAATCAAAATACAGAAATAACGAAATAATATTTAGCAAAGAAAATTAGGTTATTTATGTTGATTTTACAAAGAAAGTCATTGTAATTTACAATATAATATTTTATAATATTAGAATATAATATAATTGCTGCATTACATATATATACATATATATATATATATATATATATATATATATATATATATATATATATAATCAAAATATGTTATAAAATTTCATATAAGTGCTGTCAAATTGATTAATCGTGATTCATTCGAATCTAGCATAAAAGTTTTTGTTTACATAATATAGGTGTGTGTGTGTGTGTGTTTATATATATATATATATATATATATATATATATACACTCACCGGCCACTTTATTAGGTACACCTGTCCAACTGCTCGTTAACACTTAATTTCTAAGCAGCCAATCACATGGCGGCAACTCAGTGCATTTAGGCATGTAGACATGGTCAAGACAATCTCCTGCAGTTCAAACCGAGTATCAGTATGGGGAAGAAAGGTGATTTGAGTGACTTTGAACGTGGCATGATTGTTGGTGCCAGAAGGGCTGGTCTGAGTATTTCAGAAACTGCTAATCTACTGGGATTTTCACGCACAACCATCTCTAGGGTTTACAGAGAATGGTCCGAAAAGAAAAAACATCCAGTGAGCGGCAGTTCTGTGGGCGGAAATGCCTTGTTGATGCCAGAGGTCAGAGGAGAATGGCCATACTGGTTCGAGCTGATAGAAGGGCAACAGTGACTCAAATAACCACCCGTTACAACCAAGGTGGGCAGAAGAGCATCTCTGAACGCACAGTACGTCGAACTTTGAGGCAGATGGGCTACAGCAGCAGAAGACCACACCGGGTGCCACTCCTTTCAGCTAAGAACAGGAAACTGAGGCTACAATTTGCACAAGCTCATTCGAAATTGGACAATAGAAGATTGGAAAAACATTGCCTGGTCTGATGAGTCTCGATTTCTGCTGCGACATTCGGATGGTAGGGTCAGAATTTGGCGTCTACAACATGAAAGCATGGATCCATCCTGCTTTGTATCAACGGTTCAGGCTGGTGGTGGTGGTGTCATGGTGTGGGGAATATTTTCTTGGCACTCTTTGGGCCCCTTGGTACCAATTGAGCATCGTTGCAATGCCACAGCCTACCTGAGTATTGTTGCTGACCATGTCCATCCCTTTATGACCACAATGTACCCAACTTCTGATGGCTACTTTCAGCAGGATAATGCGCCATGTCATAAAGCTGGAATCATCTCAGACTGGTTTCTTGAACATGACAATGAGTTCGCTGTACTCAAATGGCCTCCACAGTCACCAGATCTCAATCCAATAGAGCATCTTTGGGATGTGGTGGAACGGGAGATTCGCATCATGGATGTGGAGCCGACAAATCTGCGGCAACTGTGTGATGCCATCATGTCAATATGGACCAAACTCCCTGAGGAATGCTTCCAGCACCTTGTTGAATCTATGCCACGAAGAATTGAGGCAGTTCTGAAGGCAAAAGGGGTCCAACCCGTTACTAGCATGGGGTACCTAATAAAGTGGCCGGTGAGTGTATATATAGTACACATACACACACATGTATTTATACACACATTTTTTCATGCTAATTATTGCTTTAAATTTTTTGTACATTTGATTTTAGAATCAAATATGTTCATTACCGGTTAATGATTCCCCTAGTTAGGTTCAACTAATAATTAGATTCAACTAAAACTGAACACTGGAATCAGCTAATCAGAGTCATTGGGCTTACTTTAAACTGACCGCCAGGTGTGTTTATGAGGAAGATTTAAGATTTAAGAAAGCTTTTTGGCCGGTTACTGTCAGGCTGAGGTTCTGAACCCACTGAAGCGGCTTGTGAAAGCATTCCTCCTGGTGCCGATAGTTAAGAGTAGTTGATTTACAGAGTTTAATCTTCGCTGAGAGAAGTGTGTTTGCAACCCGACTCACTTAAAAACTTCTTTCTGTCTGCAGTGATTGATTCTGCAGCGCCGAGCTCTACTGTGAGTTTGTGTTTTTATGCGCTGTCCAAACCACAGGCCACAACGACCACCTCTGAACGCTGACTTGAGCTTTCAGAGCGTGAGGAATACGCTGAAGAGATAACGTGTGTGTGTGTGTGTCGAGGGTGAAGGCTTGCGGTTTGAAGAACTTCATTTCTCACACAAACTCAAAAGCGTTGCCAGGTTGAAGTGATCCTGTTCAGCATACTAATCAAAATGACAAAGGAATCGTCCCATTCCCTCCTGCAGATAAACCTCAAACTATCTCACACTGCTGCAGTTTACAGAGGAGAAGAATGGCCAATCCTCATGGGGAAATGCGGTTTTTGGCAGAGTTATGCGCTGCGAGCTACTCATAATTTAAAGTCAATGGGAATTTTAATGCGAGTGTAAAGACATTTTTTTAAGAAAGAGAATGAAAATAAGAAGAGAATTGGAAGAATAAGACAGGGAATATTTTAAAATGCTCTGATGAATCATTCATGATAAGAGTGGGAAAAAGTTTTTGGGAAGTAAATTGGGTGTTGATTTCATAAGTTAGGTTATGCTTTTACAAAAAAGTAGCTGATTCATTAGAAAACCTGCTCATAGTCAATCGAGTTCAATCGAGTCATTTACTTGAATCATTTGAACGATCTAAACAATTCAGTTATTTTGCAGAGAGAAGCACGTTGATTGTTGCCTCTTCTCGTTCAGTGACATAAAAACAGCAAAGCAATGTTTTGGGAAAGTAGCTTTTTACAGGCTGAGCTTTACTGTTTTGATATAACACTACTGGAAAACAGATTTATTTTGTTATTATTATATATAGTATTAATTTACTAATATTTTAGGGCCCGAGCACTAACGGTGCGAGCCCCCTCTTGAAACTGTTAGGGTTATTTTTTTTAAATTGTTTTTCTGCAAAGTAAGCGCCATTTTCGCGATTTCATATTTTGTGGGTTTCGCAGATGGGAGTGGCAAAAAGGCTCGCTTAGCGCCACCTAGAAATTTGGAAAAAATTAGCCCTCGTTCGTACGTTCAACCATCATGCACCGAAATTTGGTGGGGACATGTATCATATCAAGACGCACAAAAAAGCCTCAAGAACCCGGTACCCTAAACTCGACAGGAAGTCGAGTTTAGGGACGATTTACACACGCCGTGCTTTAACGAACTCCTCCTGAGGGATCTCAACAGGAAGTAGGCCATTTCTAATTTTACCGCCATTTTTGGATGATTTACTCATTACGTACTTTAACGAACTCCTAGGGATTTAGTCAGATCGACTTCACATTTCTGCTGTGCCTTCTAAAGGCATTGACGATGTAAAGTTGTGCTATCTGCGCATTTTCATCGATGGGCGTCTCCGTGGCGTCTGATGATTCGCCATGAAACAGGAAGTTGTAGTAACTTGGCTGTAAATGCCCAGATCTGCACGAAATTTTACACATTTGACAAGAGTCCCGCCCTGAAAAAATCTACACGCTGAAATTCACCCACAGTCATAGCGCCACCTGCTGGCAACAGGAAGTGATCTTTAACGAAAGCAGCCCCCACCGCATGTTTGACCGACATGTACGAAATTTCTGTGGTACATCTACCATGTCCAGACGCACAGAAAAGTCTCTTGGAGCGATGCCCTAAACTCAAACAGGAAGTAGGCCATTTCTAATTTTACCGCCATTTTGGGTGATTTGGATGCGTAGCAAATTCACAGTCGCACCAGCTGAGCTCCAGAATATGCAATGCGGCCGCCTCACACCCGACGCGCTACAGGTGCGAGGGCCCGCCCATCGCTGCTTGCAGCTTTAATTTGAATTAGCCTTTATTTTTATATTTTCAGTTTTCATTTTAATTTTAGTTTGTTTTTATTAATTTGATTTACTTTTATCATTGAATTTTGTTATTTCCATTTTAGTTATAGTAATTTTAGTATATCAATATCATTCACCATTTTAGCTAAATTTTTGCAAACATTTTTTCACTAGAAATGATTGTAACAGTAGCAACACTGTTAAGTGTGATGCTATTTTTAGTTAGTTACTTCCTAGCAGGGTTTTTTAGCTCATTTTGTGACATTGACACCTTTGCCCTCCATTTAATCAAATTATGTTTCAAATAAAGTCCATAAAAGCATTTATATTACAGTGTGAACATGTATAAATGCAGTAAAATGAGCTTGGGTTCAGCGTAACCTGTTCAACTAAAGCGTCCTTCCTCCATACAGCAGGAGATTTTGTACCAGTATCCGGTGTCGAGGCTTCGGTCCAGCTGAAAGCGGTGAGAGGGATTTTCCTGACGCTCTGTGACATGCTGGAGAACGTCACGGGTGGACAGATAGTCAGGTGAGATGCCGGTCGCATCGATGCCAGTGGGTGACGTCCATGAAAAGTGTGTTTTTTAATGAGATCCTACACTTCTGGGGGCGAGTTGTAAAAAATGAATATAAATATGTATAGAGAAACCCATTAAACTATAACACATAGCCGAAATGCCTTTCTAAATGCATGATTTACTAACGAAATTACAGCATGATAAATAAAAAAGGCATACCCAGACAGCAAACTGACATTGAATCAACGTGGAAAGCGACATCTCTCATGACATTGAAACAACGTATTGATCTGGCATTGTTTTGCTCATCAATTAGCGATTAAAACGACATCATGACACGTAAGCATTCTTCAAAGCTAAATGAAAATCGAAAATTGGTTTGCTTTCAGTACATTCGAAACAACCGTTGATTTTCCGATTAGTTTTGAAAGAATGACGCGTCTGACGTTGGTTCAACGTTAATTTGATGAGCAAAACAATGCCAGATTAACGCTTTTTCGAATGTCATGTTTCCGTCTGATTCAATGTCAGTTTGCTATCTGGGTTGTTGTTTCAACTCAAATTTGGTTCAAATATGGACAAACCTAAACGTTGGATTACATGTTTTTTTAGTATTACATTTTTAATAGGGATGGGCATTTTTCAAAAATATTTGCATTCGAAATATTCGGGCTCATAAAAATTGAATATTCGAATATTCATTTATTTAAATTGTTTAACGAAAAGACGTTATTTTTACATTTTTGTCACCATTTCTGGACAAGCTTACAATTAGGCAATACACAACAAGCTTACAATAGTAATTAAAGTTTTCTTTTAGTTGAAAACATTAAACAGTAGGCCTATGTGTAAACAAAAAATATATATTATTAAATTATTAAAAGCATGCTCAAGCAGCGCGAGTGAAAAAAACCCTAATAAAGCAGATTGCGTCAGATATCATACAGAACATACACACATACACACGAGTCAACAAATGATTGATTATCGTGTTTATATTGTTTCACGTTTATGTTGAGAAAAACAATAATATCTAACGTTACATTCAGGGGCGCCGCCAGCACTTTATGCTCGAAGTGAGAAAAGACGCCGCGCTAGACAGACGTTTCAGAGACACAAAGAGAACGGTGTTTCTAACAGCACTTTGCATTTTCTGTTCTTAAACCGGTCTTCCTCCAACGAAACTTAAAGGAAGTATGTCTCAATCATTTTGCTATTAGATAAGTTAACATCTCTGATCACGCGGGGTCCAGCTGCGCTTACCTGCAGTTGTGATGCAATGATGAACAGCTGTCTTTCCTCACTCGACTGTTTGGATTTCATGTGATTTCTCATGGTGATGATATCATAACTCAGGTTAATTAATTAATTTGATCAAAAGTAATTCCGTTTAGTAAGATCCTTTTCAAGTAACGTTAATTCCAAACTTCGTGAGGCAGACGACAACATTATGTGATCAAATAGAGACAACTTGTTAACACACTCCACAGCGCCATCCAGTGCATTTAATTATAACTGCGATTTAGTTCTTAGGATTTATCATGGACTCACTGCATTTACGGCCAGCAAAGCAACGTATTCAAAATTCGAATAGTATTTTATTTTTCGAATAATAATTACATATCAAATATTCGAAAATTCGAATATTCGTGCACATCCCTAATTTTTAACCCAACAGTTGGGTTTTTGAGCATTTTTTAGAGTGAGCAATCTGAGTGAGCAAACCTAACCCTAAAGCCGTGTGTCCACCAAAGCGTTTTTCCATGCGCCTGGCATATGTTTTCAATTGTTTTTAATGGGAGCGCCACGTTTTTTAAACGCCATGAGCGTAACGAGGCGCTGAGCATTTTTATTTTCACGCTGAAGTGCCGAGTGCCCAGCGTTTTAATGTTCGCCGAGAGTTGAAAAATGTTAAACTTTGGATAAAACGCAGCGCTCATCAGTGTCACTTTTTACCCAGCCGTCCAATCACAGTGGAGGAGGGGCGGGACTAAACCACACCGACCAACTTTCACAACATTCTTTCTGTACAATGACATCATCCAGCAGAGCTAACCGAACAACATGGATGAAAAATACTTTTTAAGTATGAAACAAATTATCTGCGACATCAGTTACAAGTAAACTGTGCTGTGGATATTCTGTATTATAGCAACGAAACGCCTCAACGCAAAAACGCTGCTGTCAAGCGCTCAACGCCACAGTCTTCAGCAGAGCGTCTGGCGTTTCTGGCTAAAATGCTTTACTGACCCCCAAACTTTTGACCAGTAGTGGATGAGGGTAGTGTCGTCTTTTGCCTTTACCAGTGCATTTTAATTCCCGCTCTGTCTTTTGCCGTTTGCTATAGTTGTATTGCCGTATGTCATGTCACATGTCCTCTGTCTCTCGCTCAGCTCCTCTCTGTGGCTCAAGCAGCAGTTGGTTCATGTGGGCTACTGGAAGGAAGGATCCAATCTGCTGGTCATCGCTGTTCCCGCCAGCAGGTCGTTCTCATCAGGCAACTGTAATCTAGATAATAACTGTAATCATAATCAGCTCCTAAACTGAAGGATAACCTCTATAATCATTCCGTCTGCAAACGAGGATCTGTAATCTAGATAATAACTCTGGTGATTGTAATTGGTATTGATCTTTATAATCAGCTTATATTATGATCTTTGAATTCATCAGTTCACTTTCTCAATAATAATCAATAATCTCAGTAACCTGATCCATAATCACAGATGTTCAGCTGAATTCAGTTCATGTTTATTGCTTCAAAATGAAAAACGACTCTCAAACAACATTCAGTTTTCTGTCGAGGGTAAATGTTTGATGTCTCTGTTGGTTTAGTTCTCAGTTTAGTGTGTGTTTGTGCTGCAGGGTTCCTCTGTTGCATCTGCAAACTGTGATCGAGGGAGTTGTCCGGACGCTTAGGGTCATGTACGGATCTCTCAACAGGTGTGTATTTTTAGACATTTCTTGAGAGCTTTATGTATCTGTACACTATTAAAAAAAAGATTATCAGAGTACATTTTTGACTTCAAAGTTTCACATTTAACTCAACGCGTTACTTGCTGTTGCTTTGTAATTCTTTTGTGAAAATGGTGAGTGCAAATGTTGTAAATCCTACACCAGATGTACTGTCCCGGTACCGGACGCCTAACTTTACTTCACTATATTTCTATTAAATCCTTTTCTAATTATGACAAATTGTATATTGTTGGAAAGGTCTTCTAAATAGATATTCTACCCCTGTTTTGTGTTACAAATTATGCAGGAAGAGTAATTCATGAATTTATGACAAGAGTGCACCTCAAAAAATCTGCATCATAACAGGAGCCGCCTGACCTTTGTCAAAAAAGTCGATGCACCCAATTTTAATCATTGAAACTTCTGTTTTTATGCTAAAAGTTCATAATAAAACATATAATCTAGTATTTAAAAAAATTAATAAAAAAATATAGTACAATATTATCCTCTAAAAATTATAATATATATATTATCCTCTAAAATATAATATTTTTTATCGCCCTTTTTATTATATCACATATTTTAGTAGTTATTATAAATTA
This sequence comes from Hybognathus amarus, assembly GCA_030378365.1. Lineage (NCBI taxonomy): Eukaryota > Metazoa > Chordata > Actinopteri > Cypriniformes > Leuciscidae > Hybognathus > Hybognathus amarus. Next base: position 46,311 of record JAQIUQ010006339.1, read on the forward strand.
GGTATCATTTGAAATCTTGGAATTCATCCTGTGAAAACCGTTTTATAATTGAACGTTGCGTTACCATAGAAATAGTACTTATTTTATCAGGCTCCTCCCCCTTTTGGGCATCATTATATTTCATAGTTTATGATAAAAACCTTTTCTAATCTTGACAAAACACATATTGTCAGAAAGGTCTGTGTCTCAACGTTCCAAATTTTGTGATAGAATTGATATTTGGACAGAAATGTATTAATTTGTTAAGGCAAAATGTATACAAATAAATTCAATGGAATTCAATGGCACCCGGTGGCTGTTTTTTGGTACTACGCCCAAACAAAATCTCATGGGAACTTCAATTTTTGTGATATCAACTTCAAATTTGGAACATAACTTGGTTAGATTCATGGCTTTGATTTAATAGTAATTTTATTGGAAAAAATATTTCATAAAATATATATTTATATAAAATAAAAAATATATAGTGCAGTATATTTGATTTACTGTAATTTTAAACTTCCATAACTGTTTCATACTTTCATTTTTTGAAGTGTTTTCACTTCAGCAATAATCTGCTGAGTGTTTTCTTTAAAACAAGACCAAACTTGGGTATATTCCAAGTATTCTTGAATTTCAACCATTTAAGAGTGAATAGTGCATTTTACCCCCCATCGCAAAAAGGGGGTGACAGCTAAGGGTGTTGATAGATATTTGATAATGTGAGATGATCCGTGTATAAAGGCTGTCTCTGTGAACTCTGTGTCTCTTCAGCGGGTTCTGTGAGGTGGAGAACGTTCCTCGTCTGGATCACTTCTTCTGCCTCTTCTTTCAGCTGCTCATCCAGCCCTCCCGCTTGATTGACAGCTCCAGGCCGCCCACCCCGATATCTCAGGGAGCCTCTTCTTAGACGGTCTACCAGCCGTCCGCTGGCTCACTTTACCAGCAGACATAAAGGTATGACTGCCAGATGACTAGTTAATAGGGGTGTCACGGTTCAGTACGTACCTTTTGGGGTCACGGTTCAATGTGAGTTTGGTACAACAGGAAAAAGCAAAAAATCCCCAATGCTAGGTTTCTTCAGTTATTTTCAACTAGCGATATTTAGTCACCCGGAGGTAGTTGGTACCAGCCTCCTTTAGTGTATTAAACACTAAGCAGTGAACTGAATGCACTCACAATCTGATTAAACAAAACTGAAAAGCATCTTTTGTGTTATAAAAGTACAAAATTAATAGAATAACTTGTGCATAGATCAGTTGTGCGCAAGAGTTTTATGCACAAAGTTATTGCGCTTTTTCAAGAAATCGCAGAAATGTGAGCGAGAAGGAGAAAAAGTGGCTTTTATATCCGAGTCTCCTTCATCTTTCCACGAGGAGACAGCGAGTGAAGCGGCTTCCCAGTTCCAGGACATGCGTATTTCATCACATGACTTCCATGACACAAATCGACACAATGCCAAATGAGTTGTCTCATTATAAAAGCGGAAACACCTCCGTCATTTATGGTCATACAGATAAGAGTAAGACATAATTCGAAAGTAGTCTATTTATATTTGGGAACACTTTACACTCAAAATTTTTTAAAATTTGTGCTTTTGTAAAATAAAGAAACAAACAGGATGCCGCTTTCTGCCGTCCCGGTTTCCTTTGCGTGAAGTTTGTGGAGCGCGTTACAAAAATGAATCGAAACTCAGCGTATAGGCTACTAGACAGCTCTTGTGTGCCATCTGAACACGTGTTTTGGGTTGGTGCGTAGATCGTCTGTTCTTCTTCTGCTCTTTTTCCTGTTGTGGTGGTTAGCAAACAGCGTTGCATTGTGTGCGCCCCCTTCTGGATTGGAGTGTGTATCGCCTGTATTCGTCGTCTGACTGTATGCACCAATCCCTGACGAATGCATGCACCGTTACACCTCTACTAGTCAATTTCTATGTTTCCATTCAAAGTTGCATAATTTAACCTATGCACGAAATTGGAAAATCGCATAAAACATTTGCCAATAAACCATTGGGAAAGAATCCTCCGTCATAAATGAGATGCGTCTCAGAGCGTCAGACGAAACTCTGTCACGTTGGGATGCTTGTGTTTGGGAACGCAGTCAGGAGGCGCGTCTGGGGAAATTAAATCAAATCATTCTGATGACAGACTTCGGCTCAAGGGTTTCAGAACCACCAAACCAATTTTTGAGATGCTGTAATGTGATCATTCCGCTAGTTAGTCCAGTTATCCAATCACATCCACTGCTGAGGTAAAGTAACGCGAGTTTGTTGTTGCACATCAAGGGATTTAATCTGTGAACGTGTTTACATCATCGTTTATGCGCATGTCTTATCAGATTCTAAAATGATGTGCCTCAGTTAATGCTGCATATGTTTATTAACCCTAAAACCGTATTCTGGACGAATGTGGGCAAAATAGTTTTGATTTATTTTTTAAAAATACTTTAATTTTAAAAATACCCTTGATCTGAGCGGTACAAGACTTGGCTACTTTTCCTAAGTTTGCCTCCTGAACACACTATTTTTTGACTCAATTTTACAATGTTAAGTGGGTGAAAAAAAACCTCGTTAATCTTGTATTTGGGTCAAAAATGGGCACCCATAGAAATGAATGGGAAAAACTGTAATTTAGAGCATTCTAAAATAAGCCAAAATGACAGCTAAGTCACTTTATCTTTAGATTTTAGCTCTAAGAACTTATTGGAATGATTTTTTAATGAAGTTAAAAAAAATAAGTACATATAACATAGTAATTCATTTACATAGAAATAATTTACATAGAAAATATGGAACTTTTTGAAGTAAATAAATTCAAAATACCCCCAAAATAAAAAAAACAACACCATAAATGGATAGACAAAACTTTATCGAAGACAGTGACATAACATTTATAATAAATAAAAATTAGGATCACACCTGAGTCCTCTGTGCCCACATTTGTCCACAATTACAGGATTAAGGGCTATAAAGTGAATATCGGTTTGAGGGCTACGAGCATTTCTGGAATTTGTGTCTATTTTGGTGTTTCCATCCCGCATTTTTTTTTTTAATGGTATATCCCAAAATTCACATAAAAATAGGTGGATGGAAACATGGCTGATGCATGAGCTATAATTAATGTTTGTTATACAGAATATTTCACACAAACATGACAATTCTGTCATCAATTGCTCCAAATACCATGTTGTGTTTCGCAGACATCCTCACGCAGCCGGTATAATATGGGTATATTAATAAATGACACATGGTCTCAGGTTTTCATTAAGTTTGGACTCTTCCTCCAGGTTGAAGTGGACACCGTCCCTCTCAGACTTTGAGTCGTCGGACTTTGGTGACATGGTAAGAGGAGTTATTGTGCTCAGATAACCGGTCTTTGTTTTGTCAGAACTCCAGAAATATGGAAAAACGTTGATGTGACATTATCATGGCTAATCTAATTCAAAATATTAACAAAATAGTGTAATAATGATAATAAAATAACACTGGTAGCAAGATGTGGCCTGTTGCATACACTAATCTTTCTCTGTTCTCTCATTGGTCAGTCTGAGGATTTCTACGGCATGAGACGTCTCTATGTCATCTTGGGCTCCTGTCTGTTTTACAAGGTGAGTCTTGAATCTCCTGAAGCTGTGCATTATCATGTCTGTGGCGTGAAGAAAGTGCTGCTGTCAGTAGGTCATTGAAATGTAATCATGCTTGTAAAGGAGTCGTGTGCTTATTAAAACGAGTCTGACAGAAGGGTGACGCGCCGCTTCTTGTGAATACAGCTGTCAGATGAAGAGACTCTTTTAATTATGAATGATGAAGTGATTAGTTATATATAGTCTATATCTGTTGCTCCTTTAACCCTGCGATAAACGCCAGAAAATTAATTTGACAACTCTTTACTTAAAGCCTTTCTATAGACCATTTTGCAAGATGTAAACAACACTGGTCCAGAAACACTTCCTGTTTCAGTTTGTAACTGTTTTCTTTATTTCACATGTAAAGAAAACATCTTAAATATGTTGTGTCTTTTTGATTCAGTTTTACATGTTCTGTTGGTTTTATTTTATCCCAGCTTTTATGTAGTGTTAAACTGAAACAGGAAGTGCTTCTGGACCAGTGTTGTTTACATCTTGCAAAATGGTCTATATCATGCATTATAAACGTATTTACTAACTATGAATTGTATGGTCTCATGAATAATTGTAACCACAGTTATAATACATATCTATTCATTGAACACACCTTTTAGAAAGTATGAATTATATATTTAAAAAAGTATAAATTATATTAAAACGCATGACAAGCAACCAGTTTCAGATGTAACGAGGAATCTGCTAATTTTATAACGCATTTTATCTAGATCAAAATGATTTATGAAAACATAATGCATTATAATGTATATTATTTAAGGAGTAGTTCACTTTTCAAAAAACTTTTGCTGATAATTTACTCACCCTCATGTCATCCAAGATGTCAATGTCTTTCTTTCTTCAGTCGAAATGAAATGAATGTTTTTGATGAAAACATTCCAGCATTTTTCTCCATATAATGGACTTCAATGGGGACCAAACGGTTCAAGGTCAAAAAAACAGTTTCAGTGCAAACTATTCAAAGGGCTTTAAAATGACACCAGACGAATGAATAAGAGTCTTATCAAGCGAAACGATCGCTCATTTAATAAATAAAGTTTAAGTTTATAAGCTCAAGTGCTCGCCTTGCTCTGTTCTGTGACGCACGTTTGTGACTCTCCTGTTCATCAAAATGAACTAATCTTTTCCCATGTCATTTGGTTCATTCAACCGAACAAAACGAACGAATTGACTCGGAAAAAGATTCGTTAATTTTGATGGTCCTGAACCCTGTGTTTTCTCCTCTGTCTGCCAGGGTTATCTCATAGCGAACCACCTGCCTAAAGAGGAGCTGGTGGACGTGTGTTTGTACTGTCAGCATTACTGCCTGCTGCCGCTGGCGTCCGAGCAGCGTGTGGGACAGCTGGTGGTGTGGAGAGAGGTGTTTCCACAGCGCAGATCCCAGATCAGCCCCGGATACTGCCAGCCACACGCACGACACTTCATGCTCATAGTGGGCCTGGTGAGAGATCGCTGGCTTTGTTTCAGATTACTAAAACACACTGTTCTTTTGAACTTTCTGTTCATCTAACTGTTTTCAACATCAGCAAATCATCATATTAGAGTGATTTCTGAAGGGTCATGTGACTCTGAAGACTAGAGTAATGATGCTGGAAATACAGCTTTGATCACAGGAATTAATTGCATTTTACTATATATTCACAGTTATTTTCAAATGTATTCATATTTCACAATTTTACTGCATCTTTGATTGCATAAATGCAGTCTTGGTGAGCAAAAGAGACGTGAGAAATGACTACTTTTGTACGGTAGTGCCCGTTTACCAAAGCCAAAATTTAAAGAAATGTGCCAACTTAAATACTCAAAGCAAAACCTTGCTACTAGATCAGTCATTTATTCAGTCTCAACTGATTTTCTAGTGCTTGTATGTGGATTTATTCAAAAAATTGAATTATTTTTTACACTACTGTGCGAAAGTTTGGGTCTGTAAGATTTTTTTGGTTGAATTTTTGTGGAAACTTTGATGCATAGAAAGTTCAAAATAACAATTTATTTGAAAAGTCTTTATTGTCAATTTTTTTGGATCAATATAATGCATCCTAATGATGAGGCATGTTCAGGCATTGATCTACAGTATGTTGAAGTACCTTTGCAATGATAAAGGTTATTTTACTGTTATATTTTAGTTTGTTTGTAATGTGCCTTTATTTTGTTGTAAAGCACATTGGTTGTAACTTTGGTTGTATTTAATGGTGCTATATAAGTGCTATATGGTGCTATGGTGTCGTTATTGGTGCTGATGTCAATTTACATTCACACCAATAACGATATCTAAAAAGTAAACTATAACGATAACTAAATTAGCGTACAATAACATCTGTTCATTCTAATCTCTAATTCTAATCTTGTCGTCTTGCCGCTTTAAATGCTCGAAGCTCTTGAAAGCAGGATGGATTTTGATTGGCTGTCAATGTTTTTATCATTCATCAGCTAAAAAAATTATTCTGAAACTTAGTGATTCCAGCGATATTGTTTCTCTGAGTTATAGTTGTGGACACTGTATTGTGTTGACTTAGAACAATTTTTAATACTACATTTTTATTGTTATGGTTCTGGGTGTGAACAGGCCTTAAAAGTCCCCCTGTGGTGAAAATTAAGCGTTTAATGTTGTTTATATGTCTATGTGGTGTTTTTAATATGCACCACAGACACAAAAAGACACACCATGTGTAAATGGTTTTTAAGACACACCATGTGTAAATTCATAAGTCGACAGCATTGCTGAGTATTTCCTGCTTAAAACTGCAGTGAACCAAAGACGATTTGAAATCGCTGGTGTTTTCTGACGTCACAAAAGACCTTGTAACCAATCAGATCAACGCTGTGATCGTCAACCAGTGGATCTCTGAGCTGAGTGAGTGAGTGGAGGCGGGGCTCATTTGCATTTTCATAGAACAGCAAATACTAAACTAAGTTTCATGGAAGCTATTTTAAGACACAAAGGAAAAAAACGTTTAAATATATAATTTTGGCGTCAAAGATGAGTTTTAAAGGATTAGTCCACTTTTGAAAAAACTTTTGCTGATAATTTACTCACCCCATGTCATCCAAGATATCCATGTCTTTCTTTCCTCAGTCGAAAAGAAATTAAGGTTTTTGATGAAAACATTCCAGGATTTTTCTCCATATAATGGACTTCCATGGGAACCAGACGGTTCAAGCTCCAAAAGATCGTTAATAACAGTTTCAGATGCAGCTTCAAATGTCTTTAAACGACACCAGACGATGAATAAGGGTCTTATCATGCGAAACGATGGGTTATTTCAAAACTTATTCCAAAAATGTAACTTTTCTAAGGACAAATGGTAGCCTAGCTCTATTCTGGAGGCGCATTTGTAACGTCCACGTAATACGTAATTACGTTCAAAAGGTCACGGCGACGTAGCCGGAAGTACAGAGTCAGTAAGTTGAACACATAGGTTGAACGTGCAAACTAACTCAAACGCCGTTTACAAAAAAAAAAAAGGAATTAAAAGGTAAAATAACGATGTCGGACGATTTTGATTTTGTACTTCCGGCTACGTCGCCGCGTGACCTTTTGAACGTAATTACGTATTACGTGACGTTACAAACGCGCCTCCAGAATAGAGCTAGGCTACCATTTGTCCTTAGAAAAGTTACATTTTTGGAATAAGTTTTGAAATAACCCATCGTTTCGCATGATAAGACCCTTATTCATCGTCTGGTGTCGTTTAAAGACATTTGAAGCTGCATCTGAAACTGTTATTAACGATCTTTTGGAGCTTGGACCGTCTGGTTCCCATGTAAGTCCATTATATGGAGAAAAATCCTGGAATGTTTTCATCAAAAACCTTAATTTCTTTTCAACTGAGGAAAGAAAGACATGGATATCTTGGATGACACGGGGGTGAGTAAATTATCAGCAAAAGTTTTTTCAAAAGTGGACTAATCCTTTAAGGGATAAAAATGATTGACTACAGGGGGACGTTAATTTCTTTAAAAAATCTCGCTGTGAGTGTGTTCATTCGTTAACAATAGTTTAAGCCCAGTAATAGGAGATGTAATGCATACCCCAATGAATAAAAGCAGTTTTTCCTGACGTGTGTTTCCAGAGGCACTTCATGCAGTGTGTGTTGCTGGAGGCCGGTGGCTGTGCGTGTCCCGCTCTGGGATCTCCAGGTCCCGACTGCGTTGACGTGGACCAGGTCAAAGCCACACTTCTTCAGCTGGAGAGTCTGGACGCCTCGATCGAGGAGCGCCTCTCGGCCCCGCCCACTCCCTGCCTCTCCTGCTCTGATTGGTTCCTTCCTGCCGGTGGGCGGGACCGACAGGACGGCATCAGCAGCTCGCCGATCCTCAACCGTCTGACGGCAGTCGATCAAACCCCCGTCTCCAGGCGGGATCGGGCGGAGTCTGTTCGGGGAGGCGGGATCGGGGTCCTCGAGTCTAAGAGGGCGAAGGCCGAGTCCTCAGAGGAGTGTGTCTGACAGCGGCAGCGAGGGTCACGCGGACTCAGGGCCTCACGCCACACCGGACGCACGCAGAGACTCTTTCGGCTCAGGGGATCTGACGGCAGCTTGGGAAGTGCAGGATTTTTCAAGGTGTTCGTCTTACATTATATATTTATTTATATATACATACACACCATTTGTAAACACTCTCTACTGAAGTTTGAACTTCCGTTTAGATCGTTGGCTCAGTTTTTAGAGAAAGTGACATTAAACTTAGTTTTTACCTGTGACAACTTTAATATTATTGTTAGTGATTTTGCTAACGATGAGGCGTCAGTGTGTATATCAGCACTGCTGTATTCACTGCATGTGAATTATGGTCAGGCTCGTCTGTTATTGAGAACATCTTTTGAGTATCTGCCAAAACTTCGTCTTATATAGCAGCATCAGGAACTACCGTTATAAATCACGGCCATCTGAGTTGTGCCGACGCCACATATTTTACAGAATGGATGTCCGGGACGAAGCTTTCAGGCTCGTAAATTCTTATAGAGAGAGACCAGCTTAACCAAACGCATGGAAACTAGCTTTCATCACATCTATAGAGTCAGTCCTCAAGATTAAGAGAAAGACAGAGAGAGAACAATTATACAAGTCAGCTACAAATCAAGCCAACATTTATAGTTTAGTTTAATTTAGTTTTCAGTTTAGTGTTTAGTTTAGTTTAGAATAGTTTAGTGTTTAGTTTTTAGTTTAGTTTTCAGTTTAGTTTTAGTTTAGACAGTTTATTTTTTTAGTTTAATAGTTTAGTTTTTAGTTCAGTTTAGTTTTTAGTTTCTAGTTTAGTTTTTAGTTTAGTTTAGTTTAATAGTTTAGTTAGTTTAGTTTTTAGTTTAGTTCTTAGTTTAGTATAGTTTATTTTTTAGTTTAGTGTAGTTTAGTTGTATTTTAGTTTAGATTCGTTTAGTGTTTAGTATTAGTTTATTGTTTAGTTTAGTTTTAGTTTAGTTTAATTTTAGTTTAGTTGTTTAGATTCGTTTAGTGTTTAGTTTTTAGTTTAGTATAGTTTATTTTTTAGTTTAGTTTAATTTAGTTTAGTGTTTAGTTTTTACTTTAGTTAAGTTTTTAGTTTAGTTTTCAGTTTAGATTAGTTTAGTTTAGATTAGTTTTTAGTTTAGTTTAAGTTTTTAGTTTTTAGTTTAGTGTTTAGTTTAGTTTTTAGTTTAGTATAGTTTATTTTTAGTTTAGTTTAATTTAGTTTAGTTTAAAAACTAAAAAACTAAACTAAAAACTAAGTTTAGTTTAGTTTTTAGTTTAGTTTTTATGTAGTTTAGTTTTTAGTTTAGTTAAGTTTTTAGTTTTGTTTAGTTTTTAGTTTAGATTAATGTTAAGTTTTAATTTAGTATAGTTTAGTTTTTAGTTTAGTTTAATTTAGTTTAGTTTAAAAACTAAACTTAAAACTAAGTTTAGTTAGTTTTTAGTTTAGCTTTTAGTTGTTTTTAGTTTATTTTAGTGTTTAGTTTCAGTGTTTTAGTTACTTTTTAGTTTAGTTAAGTTTTTAGTTTTAGTTTTTAGTTTAGTTTAGTTTAGTTTTTAGTTTAGTGTTTAGTTTTTAGTTTTTAGTTTAGTATAGTTTAGTTTTTAGTTTAGTGTTTAGTTTTTAGTTTAGTGTTTAGTGTTTAGTTTTGAAGTTTAGGCTTTTTCTTTTACATTATAGTATTTTGTTTAGCAAAAAACTATTAGCATTTTATTTTTATTTTATTTTACTTTTTCTTTTACACTCTAGATTTAAATGCCCTTAAATAACAAAAATACTTATTAAATAATATTTTGTAATTTAATAGTTTTTTTTTGTGGTTTTCCAGGTTCCCCGGCTTAAGCATCCGAACCCGTTCTCACCTGGGCTCGCTGAAGAAGAGTCTGACCGACAGGGAGACTGAGGAGATGCACAATGTTTCTCAAGTGAGTGAAACACCATCTAGATCTCAAGACTCTCATACATATAAACTAGGGATGGGCATTCGATTAAATTTTCTTAGTCGATCGTCGGAAGAATTAACGATCGACTATCGATTAATCATTAATATTTTTATATTCAAATTTATTATTTATTTAACTTTTTATAAATTAAAAATGTAATGAAAATACAAAAAATACAGCGTGTTTTTCCTCGATTAGATCCTTATTACAAGATGATCAACTTGTGGCAGTTAAACTGGGCGTTCGGTTAGGCTAAATTTGGCTAAATAGGCTAAAAGTTCGGTGCTCTAATTTACTAACCAACGCAACTGAACCTGCAGCTGCAAGTTGGCATTCGTGAGACCTTCGTTTGTTCCAAAATAATAATAATAGCTTAACCAAAAACATATTAACATTTAGATCTGACAGCAGGTTGTGTCACAATTTAACTCAATCAAGGCACGGAGTCGAGAAAGGGTGAGAGAGATTAGCCTACCGGCTAACGTTAGGCTACTTAAAGCTTCATAAAAATAACTCCCATACAACTTCTGCTCCAGTCTACTGATTTTTGTTGAGAAAGATAAGCATGTTGATGACATGATCTGGGGTCAGACGCGACCGCAACCTGCATGGTGACCGTCAAGCCTTGTTTACACTTTGGCCTGGCACTTCAGCGCGAGTCTCTCCAGACTGTGCGCGCACCTCCCTCGTGTGGACGCGTCGAGTGTAAACAAATGCTTCAGTCCAGCCGCTGAAAACACCGCTCTGATGAGGGGACTGACGTTGCCGGGATGCAGGTACCTCCGCGCTAACATGACCAGCCCGGGGAACACGTTCACTTTCCACTCACACTACACAATGCAGCATCATTAGTTTAATGATAATCGATAACAAATTAACGTGATCGACAAAATTCTTAATGATCAATTATCGATCGTCGATTAATCATGCCCATCCTAACATAAACCGGTTCCACAGACGAGGCTTAAGCTAGTCTCAGACTAAAATGCATGTTTGAACCGGTTTATCTGAAAGCAACTGGCAGTGACATATCTTAAAATATCTCGGTTGTTTTGACTCTAGATGAAAAATATATATTTTTTCCTGATGTTTTCACGTCAAGGCGCTTTTCTAAAAGCTAATTAAATGTCCTAAATTGAACTGAGATCCTGGATTAATCTAAGCCTGACTGTTTTTTGTTTTTGAACTTTTCTATTTAATTTAAGAAATGTCATGCAGGATTGCAACAAGTGTACAGTCACTTTAAATGTCTAAATGACTCTGTACTTATCAGTCAGTCATATTTATCTATAGAGCACATTTAAAAACAACAGCTGTTGGCCAAAGTGTAAACAAGTATCCATAAAACAACAAATAAACAATACACAAAACAATGCAATAACACTACAGCCGCTTAGAATGAAGAACAGAGTGAGTGGTTTGAGCCTCACGTCATGTGAATGCTGCTCAGACGTCCTTGTGTGTGTTGACAGACTGACCGCGGCACTGAGAACACACTGTTTCATTACGTGCTGATGGAGACGGTGCAGGGCATCTTCATTCGCTCCCACACACAGAGAAGTCCATCATCTGAGCGGCTCCATCCACCCACAGCTCATCCACAACTTCTACCACTGCTGTCTGTCCATCCGACAGGCCTTCACGCTGAGCCTGCCCTCACGGGTAACAGCTTCTGTCCTGTTTCTGTTCATCAAAGAAACATGAACAAATGAATCACGGTTTCCACACACATTTAGCTGCCTAACTGTTTTCAACACTGATGATAATAATCATAAATATTTCTTGAGTATCAGATTTCTTTAGGGTCATGTGACCCCTGAAGACTGTCATAATGATGTTGAAAATACAGCTTTGATCACAGGAATAAATTACATGTTAAAATATAATAAAATAGCAAAAACAGCTGTTTTAAACTTTAAGAATATTTTACAATTTTACTGTATTTTTTGATCACAGAATTTCTGACTTTCAAAAACATTAATAATCTTACCGAGCCCAAACTTTTAAATGGTCGTGTATTTAATTCTATATATCATTTAAAAATATATAGTTGTAAAAGTTGCATTAATTCATTTTATTTTAAAATGTAAAAAAAAAATTTATAACTAATTGCAATTTTAAAAGTCTGTATATTTATGTGTCCCGCTAAATAAATTGCAGTTTGTTTATTCCTTAAGAGCATTTTTAAGAACCTTCTCTTTTTTAATAAACAAGCACGTAGTATTATTTGAATACTATTATAGTTTAATTTTTGTTTTAAATAATTTTGTCTTTTATTACTACTTGTATCATTGTCAGTTAAGTTTTTCATCTAATATATACAGTATATATAAAATGTTTATTTACCGATAAAAATTATTTGTTATAGTTGTTATGCATTCCTCTGTATTGTCTGTTAAATAATCTTAAACATATGAATCGATAAGCTACCGCAGTGGTCATTTCTATGCTATAGTTTATAGTATATATTTGCTCTGCTCAATATTTAGAGTTATATAAAGGGTGGGAAAAATAATAAGCTTCTGCTTCATCGAACATATTGAAATTATTGTTATAATACTTAATTGATATTCTTTTTTTCTTTTGGTATGTTGCTTCATACTGATTGTATGTTTACTTTTTAATTTATTTGTATCTTTTTGTTGTTCGAAATAAAAAAAATAATGAAGTGAAGAGAGGTTTGATGGTCTCACGCGAGTGTGTATGTGTTTCAGGATCGCAGAGGGACAGAGCGGCCCCAGAGCACTCGAGGTTTGGGTCCAGTCAAAGAACATGGAGTTCTGTTCCAGTGCAAACCTGAGAACTGGACCGATCAGAAGAAACCCGCGCCCACCATGACCTACTGGGTCATAGGGTACGTGACCTCTGACCTCTTATGACAATCTCAACATATTCTATGGGTTGAGATTAGAGGTGGAATGTATTCGAGTGCTCCTGGGAAATTTGTATTTACAAGTTTGGAAGTCGAAAATCAATTCACTGGTCAGAGCATGCTCAAGCTTTTTACTCTAAATCTACAAAGTGATGAATAAAGATTTATTCACTTTGTTAAATCAAAATCATTTCCCATTTGTTATTACGACTTTGTGGGGAAGTTCATGTGCATTCACAGAAGTAAAATCGTGTAGTTTTAGTATTTGATTAAATTGTAATCAATATTTTAAAACATTACTGTTTTCACTGATTTTTGACTTACGAGACAAAATTTTGAACGGTAGTGTATTTGATTTAATTTTGTTTGTTTAAATTGTAAAAAAAAAGAAAATTTAATTTAACAACACTTTAATAATTTGAATTGTGAGTATTTGTCCATTGTATATTTAAAAATCTAAATATTGTTTTTCGAAAAAAAAAGTTTGTTTATTTTATGTATATTATTTTCATTTCACTTAGTTTTTTAATTATTAATTACAATTTTAAGTAAGTCTATTCTTTAAATATCACTTAGTTTTTTTCATAATTACAATTTTAAGTCTATTTAAATTTCAATTAGTTTTTTCATAATTACAATTTTAAGTAAGTCTATTCTTTAAATTTCACTTAGTTTTTTCATAATTACAATTTTAACTAAGTCTATTCTTTCAATTTCACTTAGTTTTTTTCATAATTACAATTTTAAGTAAGTCTATTCTTTACATTTCACTTACTTTTTCATCATTACAATTTTAAGTAAGTCTATTCCTTAAATTTCACTTAGTTTTTTTCATAATTACAATTTTTAGTCTATCTTTAAATTTCACTTAGTTTTTTCATAATTACAATTTTAAGTAAGTCTATTCTTTTACATTTCACTTAGTTTTTTCATAATTACAATTTTTAAGTCTGTTCTTTAAATTTCACTTAGTTTTTTCATAATTACAATTTTAAGTAAGTCTATTCTTTTATATTTCACTTAGTTTTTTCATAATTACAATTTTAAGTCTATTTAAATGTCAATTAGTTTTTTCATAATTACAATTTTAACTAAGTCTATTCTTTAAATTTCACTTAGTTTTTTTCATAATTACAATTTTAACTAGTCTATTCTTAAATTTCAATTAGTTTTTTCATAATTACAATTTTAACTAAGTCTGTTCTTTAAATTTCACTTAGTTTTTTCATAATTACAATTTTAACTAAGTCTATTCTTTCAATTTCACTTAGTTTTTTCATAATTACAATTTTAAGTCTATTTAAATGTCAATTAGTTTTTTCATAATTACAATTTTAAAGTCTATTCTTTAAATTTCACTTAGTTTTTTCATAATTACAATTTTAACTAAGTCTATTTCTTTAAATTTCACTTAGTTTTTTTCATAATTACAATTTTAAGTCTATTTAAATGTCAATTAGTTTTTTCATAATTACAATTTTAAGTAAGTCTATTCTTTAAATTTCACTTAGTTTTTTCATATATTTACAATTTTAAGTAAGTCTATTTAGCACAGTATATGTGTATTTATTTTTAAATGCATTGATGATAAAAAAAAAATCTAGTTATAATATCCTGACAGGAGATATTACAGATGTTGAGCTTGAAGATGCAAACTGCAAATGACTTCTATCAGTGTATTTATTCCTAAATAAATGTTTTTCCCCCATTCGTTGTTATGATAAATGAGCATGTGGCCCATTACATTTATTAATTCAGCTGACGCTTTTATCCAAAGCGACTTACAATTGCTATTTAAGTCAGAGGTCGCACTCCTGGAGCAACTAGGGGTTAAGTGTCTTGCTCAGGGACACATTGGTGTCTCATCGTGGATTCAAACCCGGGTTCTCACACCAAAGGCATGTGTCTTATCCACTGCGCCATCACCACCCCATTACTAAAATAGTACTTATTAATATTTTGAATTCGCTTTCATTTGCACTTGAACACACCTAAACATCCTCGTCTCTGGACTGTGACTGTGATTCAGAAACACACATCAGTGTAAGTCTGTTTCCAGCTCTGTTGTGTCTCTTGTTGCAGGCGGATGCTTCTGGAACCCGTCCCGCAGGAGTTTTACGTGTGCTTCCATGACTCTGTGGCAGAAGCTCCTGTGGAAATGGCCTTCCGGCTGTCTTTCGGCCTGGCCGTGTAGCGTCAGCGGCACACCATCACAAAGCACGAGGAGGTTATTGTGAGGTATGTGTGTGAACGAGGACAGAAAATGCTGAAGACAGAACTATCCCTGTGATGATAATCGTGTTGTTGTGGACTTTGTGCTCAATGACTGTTAAATATAAGAAACGTCTCTAGCAATGAAGGATGAAATGCATCGGAAAGGGTTAAAAAGCACAACTTTAATACCTCAAATACTGGATTTCACAAGCTACAGGCTCACGAACACCAGAAACGCCATCTTTCACTTGACTTTTCAAGTGTTTATGACCACAGCCTTACCTGAACTTTTGATATGAAATGTTTTTGTATTTTTTATTTAAGGTGTGGAACTTCATAAGTTAAAACTTTGTAATACGTTGTTCATCCAACAAATGTGCATCATTTATCAAATAAATGAAAGCAGATTTAACTTCAGGTGTTCTTTATTTCAGTGTTTTGTTTTTCTTACAAAAATAAACCAGACTGTTTCAACAATAGGTTCACAGGTTACACAGCGAGTTTCATTCAGAACGAATGTGTTAACAGTTATTTATATTCAATGCAACAATTTCCACAATGTTTTGACAGAAGGATTTACGTTAAATCATGTTTGCTTGTTATGTGGTTGAGTCTCAATTCAAAATAGTTTTATCAACTATTTTCACAGAAATTCATTCTCATGATTTATGAGTTAAAGCTGCAGTCCGAAGTTTTTCCTCTTTGTCGCCATCTCTGTTCGAAAGCTGCAATTGCAGTCATTCGCTTAATTATGACGCAAAGACATGCTCGAATCTCCCGTGGAAATCCACCAGTCCCACTGGAGTTAAAATACATTATTACAAGCGTCACCGCTTTGAATCGAGCTACGGCAAGCAGAGAGTTTTGAACTTTGGCTGGTTATGGATTTGCAAAAAAAAATTTTGATAATTTTTAACCCTAAAACGTTACGGACTGCAGCTTTAAGTATTTTGAGTTATAGTCGTATTGAATTAAATAAAAGACGACATTTGGGTAACACTTTTAAATTTGCCTTAGAAATGAACAATGAAAACGGCTTACTACATTTTTTTCTGTTAATTTCTACATATGCTGATACTTTTCAAACAGTTTAAGATAGAGTATTATGAAAGAACCAATAACAATAGAATATTTAATACATTAATGATTGCAGTAAAAAGTTGTTCAATGTAACTACCGTTAACAAACTGACTGTACAGTGTTACCGTTTTACGAATTACGCTTTATGTGGGTTTATTCTTTAAATTTCACTTAGTTTTTTCATAAATACAATTTTAACTAAGTCTATTCTTTAAATTTCACTTAGTTTTTTTCATAATTACAATTTTAAGTCTATTTAAATGTCAATTAGTTGTTTCATAATTACAATTTTAAGTAAGTCTATTCTTTAAATTTCACTTAGTTTTTTTCATAATTACAATTTTAAGTCTATTTAAATTTCAATTAGTTTTTTCATAATTACAATTTTAAGTAAGTCTATTCTTTAAATTTCACTTAGTTTTTTCATAAATACAATTTTAACTAAGTCTATTCTTTAAATTTCACTTAGTTTTTTTCTTAATTACAATTTTAAGTCTATTTAAATGTCAATTAGTTGTTTCATAATTACAATTTTAAGTAAGTCTATTCTTTAAATTTCACTTAGTTTTTTTCATAATTACAATTTTAAGTCTATTTAAATTTCAATTCGTTTTTTCATAATTACAATTTTAAGTAAGTCTATTCTTTTAATTTTCACTTAGTTTTTTCATAATTACAATTTTAAGTCTATTTAAATTTCAATTCGTTTTTTCATAATTACAATTTTTGTCGCCATCTCTGTTCGAAAGCTGCAATTGCAGTCATTCGCTTAATTATGACGCAAAGACATGCTCGAATCTCCCGTGGAAATCCACCAGTCCCACTGGAGTTAAAAACATTATTACAAGCGTACCGCTTTGAATCGAGCTACGGCAAGCAGAGAGTTTTGAACTTTGGCTGGTTATGGATTTGCTAAAATTTGTTTTGATAATTTTTAACCCTAAAACGTTACAGACTGCAGCTTTAAGTATTTTGAGTTATAGTCGTATTGAATTAAATAAAAGATGACATTTGGGTAACACTTTTAAATTTGCCTTAGAAATGAACAATGAAAACGGCTTACTACATTTTTTTCTGTTAATTTCTACATATGCCGATACTTTTCAAACAGTTTAAGATAGAGTATTATGAAAGAACCAATAACAATAGAATATTTAATACATTAATGATTGCAGTAAAAAGTTGTTCAATGTAACTACCGTTAACAAACTGACTGTACAGTGTTACCGTTTTACGAATTACGCTTTATGTGGGTTTAAAAGCACAACATAAACACAAGTACAGAAGGATTTACATTAAAACATGTTTGCTTGCTGTTATATGGTTGAGCTCAACTCAAAGTTGCTTTATCAACCTATCACAGAAATTCATTCTCATGATTTATGAATTTCCCTTAAAATCGTTTGTAATTATTAAAGTATTCTAAGTTAATTAAAAAAAGTAAAAAACAGAAGATATTTGGGTAACACTTTAAATTTGCATTCGAAATCAATAAAGAAAATGTTCATTTCTATATACGCCAATACATTAAGGATGTATTATGAATAACAAAACAAAGAATATTTATAAATTAACAATTGCAGTGAAAAGTTGTTCATTGTAACTTGCGTTAACAAACTGACTGTAAAGTGTTACCGTTTTCGAATTTGGGTTTGAATGCACAACATAAATACACCTTCAGCATGATTTTATTCAAACAAGAGTTCAGCATGATTGTGTGGACCTGGAGCGCTGGTTTAAGCGACGCCCTCCAGCAGAACAAGGTTTTTCCTGTAGCACTCCAGGCTGCACAGGGCCGTCCCGGTCTGCGAACAGGAGTATCTCCTCAGGTTTGAGCATCCCGACACCCCACAGCTCGCCGGGAGAGGAGGCGGTGCTGGCGGCGCTGAAGGAGTCGGGACGGGATCCCGGCGGCATGGGAGACGCCGCGCCTGAGCGTTACTGGTGTACCTCACCATGGGCACCTGGGCCTGCTTGGACTTGCGCTCCCTCATGCTCTTGATCTTGGCCTTGCTGGTCTTGGTCAGTCTCTCGATGGTCTGGTTTTTGTTCTCCTCCGCTTTCTTGGCCGCCTGAAGACGTCTTTTGCGAGCGCGTTCCTCAGCGTTTCTGCATCATCTCGGCCGTCAGCTCCTCTCTCTTTGTATCCCATGGGGAGCTCCAGTAACGGCTGGATCTGCTGCTCTGTGTAAGAGGGCTTTCTGTTCAGACGGAGGAGAGACTCGGTCAAGCTAAAGATCACTCAAATACTTCAAGGTACCAGTAAAGTTCATTCAACATCTATTCATTTACAACTTGAAATCAAATCATGTTTTATATAAGACTTACACTATTAATAAGTTCACAGGTTGGTACATATACTAAATTGTTTTTTTTTATGAACAAAGTCTCTTCTGCTCATGCTTTATCACAGATAGATGTACTTTTATCATGAATAGACGCAGCTTTTTATCATGGATAGATGCACTTATGAATGGATGCACTTTTATCATGGATAGATGCACTTTTATCATGAATAGATGCACTATTATCATGAATGGATGCACTTTTTATCATGAATGGATGCACTTTTATCATGGATAGATACACTTATGAATGGATGCACTTTTATCATGGATAGATGCACTTTTATCATGAATGGATGCACTTTTTATCATGAATGGATGCACTTTTTATCATGAATGGATGCACTTTTATCATGGATGGATGCACTTTTATCATGGATGGATGCACTTTTATCATGGATAGATGCACTTTTATCATGGATAGATGCACTTTTATGGATAGATGCACTTTTATCATGGATAGATGCACTTATAAATGGATGCACTTTTATCATGGATAGATGCACTTTTATCATGAATAGATGCACTTTTATCATGAATAGATGCACTTTTATCATGAATAGATGCACTTTTATCATGAATGGATGCACTTTTATCATGGATAGATGCACTTTTATCATGAATAGATGCACTTTTATCATGGATAGATGCACTTTTATCATGGATAGATGCACTTATCATGAATAGATGCACTTTTATCATTAATAGATGCACTTTTTTCCATGTAATAGATGCACTTTTATCATGGATAGATGCACTTTTATCATGAATAGATGCACTTTTATCATGAATGGATGCACTTTTATCATGTATAGATGCACTTTTATCATGTGATGGAATGCACTTTATCATGTATAGATGCACTTTATCATGTATAGATGCACTTTTATCATGGATCGATGCACTTTTTATCATGAATGGATGCACTTTTTATCATGAATGGATGCACTTTTATCATGAATGGATGCACTTTTATCATGGATAGATGCACTTTTATCATGGATAGATGCACCTTTATTATGGATAGGTGCACTTTTATCATGGATAGATGCACTTTTATCATGAATAGATGCACTTTTATCATGGATAGATGCACTTTTATTATGGATAGATGCACTTTTATCATGAATGGATGCACTTTTATCATGTATAGATGCAATTTTATTATGGATAGATGCACTTTTATCATGAATGTATGCACTTGGATGCAGGAAAAAGTAAGGAATATTTATTTTAGTATTTTCAGGATCAGTAGGATTTTTTTTTAAATACTATTGCCCCTATTTTGACAATAGCTTTTTTAGTGAACATGTGAGAGGATTTGAACTGTGTGATTATTTACAGATATACTGAAAATGTATTAAATAAATACTGTATTTGAAAGGAATACTTTATGTATGTTTATCAGATGGTCTGATATGTGTAGGAACCCTGTATTGAGGTTGTGTAACAGTTGATTCCCTGTCCCGCTGGCCAGATGTGTGTTTTCTACAGCACCTGTCTGGCCGTGAGAAGAGACTCATCGATCTCTTTCTTCAGCTCTCCGTTATCATCCAGCTCTCCTTTCTCCAGCACGTCCAGCCATCGCTCCTCCTCGTCCATCGGGCGTCTGCCAGCAGCGAGTCCGTGTCCCATGTCGGGCAGGGGACACGGGTCCAGGTTACTGTCCTCGTCTGGGTATTACACACACATTAAAGGACACATTTTACCTTATAAGTTTTAAATATGAATATTTTCTTACACAAATTCATGGCTTTGCTTCAGAAGGCCTTTAGTAACCCACAGGAGTCGTGTGGAGTTTGTTTATAATGGATGGATGCACTTTTATGAGCTTCAATCAAATGGTTGCAATCCACTGACATTATAAAACTCAGAATTGTCAGGGTGTTCATTAATATAACTCTGATTGTCTGAAGTTAGAAAGTCATATACACCTAGGATGGCTTGAGGGTGAGTAAATCAAGGGCTAATTTTCATTTTAAAGTGTTAACACTGCTTCATTTTCCCAATATTCGGCTTTGGGTTTTGCATATTCATACCCAGCCAGGCTCTGTACTGCTCGATGGGAACTCCCTCTGACGGCACATCATCATCAGAGTCGATCCTCTTCATCATCATCATCGTCGCCATCATCAGTCTCGAGCGTTCAGAGACGGCACCGAGCGCAGAGAGTCCGGGATCACGGTAGACGTGGGCACACTGCAGACAAAACTCACTTATTACAGAGAGAGAGAGAACATCACACTGTGGTGAAAATCCAGCTTTTAATCTCGTTTATTATGCGTCTCTGTGGTGTTTTTAATATGCTTTAAGACAAACTTTGTGTAAGTTTAAATATGTAATTTTGGTGCTCAAAGATGAGTTATAAGAGATAAAAATGATTGACTACAGGGGGTAAATCTATTTGAAATATTTATGCATTTAATTTCAAAAAGCAAAGGTTGTGCACTTTGCATGCTTACTGTTGATTATTTAATTACTTCTATTTGCTTTGTCTATTTGAGAATATGTGCAAAAATTTTTTTTTTAAACATTCTGCAACAAAATTAACAGATTCAAAAAATGAATGCGCAGATATTATGTACAATAATGTTCTAACATATTTGAATAACACAAATAAGGGAGAGTGAAACAAATAAAAAATAAAAGGTCTAGTGGTATCTGCATTCTTTCTTAATGAAAATATAATCTTTTCCAGTTTAAGTAATTGTAATTTTGTTGTCTAAAGAAACATTTAATTTATTTTGTATCTTACTTGATACTTGCTTTAACAATTTTTTCTAAAAATAAATAAATAATGTATGGATAATCACGTAAGCCGAAGTTGCTTCATTAAAGCAAATGTTCACCTTGAAATGTCTACAAGAATATTAAGATATGTATCACGGTCTTGAATTAGATTAAAACAAAAATCAACTATAACAAAAGGTCAGTAGGCATGTATTAGATTGTGTGCTTCAGCAAAAGCAGTTTTGATAAAATATATAAATATATGCGTCAACGTTTTAAAAACAATTCTGAAATAATTCTAATAGAATTTGTCATAATTTGGAACCATTACCTATCGGGATCAAAACAAAAAGCTTGTGTTTCTCTAAATCTACTACTGACCTCTTGGTGCCTAGAGTTTGACCCCCAAGCTTGATCTTGAGTTTGAGTTGAGGAGGTTTGAGCACCAGCATCCCAGAGTCTGACTCCAGAGCTTCAGAGGAGAAACTGTGTCCATCATCCCGGTGGTGCTTCTTCTTGTGTTTCTTGTGCTTTTTGTGTTTCTTCTTGTGGAGGTTATAATCATCCCCGTTTCCTGAACAACAAACACCAGCCAAGCACACAGTTTAGATGATATTTAGTCAATTAGAAACGCAGGAATGAATGAATATACACTCAATGTCCTACTTTAACTGTTAGCATGTTAAAGGAATAGCTCACACAAAAATTCAAATTATCCCATCATTTACTCCCTTCCTGAGGTGTATGACTAAATTATGGGATAATTGTAATTTTTTTAGTCAACTATTCCTTTAATTAATATGCTTTGAATAGCCCAAGAAGATACGTGGGTTCAGAAACACTCGATTATAATTCTCTACAAGAGCATTAAATGAGACTTACCAGCGAGAAATCTGGGGTGAATCATGTCTTTTCTTTTCCCCATGGACACGTAAAGTGAGTTTGACCTTAATTAATCACCACAATAATCATACTGAACACATATATGGGTCTATTTATCCATCAAACGTACGCAAACGTACTAATTCATGTGCAAGTTCCCTTAGCAGTCTAGCATTGTGTTTACAAATGTGCTTCCTGGTGCCGAAGCATTGTGGGTAATGTAGTTCGCTCGCTCACCGCTGCCTATGTTGTTTCTACGTTTCGTCACAAATGTTGCAGATTTTGTATTTATTTATTTATTTATTGTGGAAACGCAGCATAACTCTCATATTTTAAATCCTGTTGTGTGTTTTGAGTTCAATGAGCAAAGGTGACGTCATTTGTTACCTATTACTTTTCTCAGCGCTGTTTAGACAGGGCCAATCACAGTCGTTTGTGATTCACCGGGTGTTTCTGTCCCCAAAGGAAGAGCAATGTTTGTGCCTGTCCAAAATACCCGCATAAAGGAATAGTCCAACAAAAAATGAAAAAAAAACAACAATTTTTTAAATATAAATATGTGTTGTTTTTTTTAAATAAAAATTCTGTCATCATTGGTTAATCCCCAAGTTGTTTCAAACTTGTATGGGTTATTATAATCAAGATACAATGAAGAAAGATTGTAACTAAGTTAGTTAGGGAAAATACTTCAAAATTACTTCCTTTGTGTTTAGCGCAACAAATTAATTTATACAATTTTGGAATAACTTGTGGGGTGAGCAAATTACAGAATTTAAATTTTTGGGCGAACTATCCCTTTAACACATTTCACAAAGAAAACTACACGGTCCAGAAATCTTTGCGGTAGACGTTCAGCGGCACGGGAAGAAGTTAACGGTCAGACAGTGCGTTTAAGGTTAGGCTTGTGGATTGTGTAAAATGTCTCTGGTTTTACTAAGCTTGCAGTTCTGATGATTCGTATTATGTATTTAGTTATACGAATGGTGCTTATGTTTGTTTGTGTGTGATTTATTTGCACACTTGCTCCATCGTGGGTTTGATCCCTGTTGACGTTTGGAGTTGAACTTTCAGCCGTGCATATGTCACATGTTTTCCATAATTATATGCTTCTCTGCGAAATGTATGTTGACATTTTCAAGATATGGCGATTTTAATTTAGGAGTTTATGTAAAAATGCACCTTGTTAAACCTGTTGCACAAGAAATCGGTTTCAAGTTAAGTTTCATAATCAAAAATGGGAGCAGTATGATTCATTACACTAACAAGCAGAATTAAGTTTGTTCCTTGTATGCTTTTTTGTTGCACAATAAAAATCACTTTATTTGTCTATTTTATGAATATGTGAATTATTCATTTAAAAAATATTATATTTACTCACACACATTTGATTATCTTTGGAATGACCAATACTGATTAAAACAACACAGCATCCAAATTTTCACAAAGAGCCTTACAATACAGACATTGACAATAGTCACAACAACCACATGAATAAATAGACTCTGGGTAGAGGTGACATTGCCTTCTCCAAACATGCAGACTGCCTAAGATTGCTGACACAGAACAGTATTTGGCTGTTTGCTTAGAGACACACATACATATCTCCAGTTAAATGTTTGTGGATAATCCCATTAAAAGTCCCATTAGGATTGTTTCCAAATTATGACAGAAACTTGTTTTTGTAACACACTATAGTACAGATGCACACAAATTAAAACTTTTCTTTGCATTATCAGTTTAGAAGTTCTCCATGTCCTCCATCCCATCAGAAGCATGAATTACGCTCGCTTCTGACCGCTGTGCAGCGCAGCAAGAAAACCATCGGCTATTCGCTTACTAGATGAGTCTGATTTTATTATTTTAATGCTGTTTATTACCACGATTGAGATGAACTGCCTGACTGAGATGTGACTTTATGACGAGAATGATAACTTAATAGACATTTACAGTTCAGTATTATTATCGATTTGACTGCACTGAAAGAAACGGTAAACTACTGTCAGCTGTGGTTGCCAGCATCATACTGTAAAAATATGGTTTGTTACTGTTTTTATAATAAACAGCTAAATACCGTTTTTTCAGCTAGAGCTATATGCTGTTAAATTACAGTTTTAACTGTAGCTGAAAAAACAGTATTTAGCTGTTAATTTCATTTTTTACGGTATGATTCTGGCAACCACAGCTTACCATTTAGTTTACCGTTTTTTTACAGGATTAATTTTTACTGTGTGAACTGACAGTCAGTTAATGTCTTCTGTAAAATTGAACTCATTTCATAATTGGTTATTGGACTGAACTATGTCAATACTGAACTGACTTGAGCTGAATAATGTCTGTTGTCTTCTTAGAGCTGCTTTACTGCACAATTCAAATGTGTCTCATATTTGATGTTCACATCATTGATCGTTATTGGGTATAAAGCTGCTGAACCGATATGTAGTCCATAAAGCACTGTATAAATGAAGATGATTGTTGTGATCCAGCTGAGCTGCAGCAGCGATCTCCTCCATCCCTGATCTCTCTGGCCGGAGGAGCTCCCAATTCCCAACACCTTCCCGTTCCAGTCGGCCACGGTGACGGTGAAGGGGGAGATGCTGTGGTGTTGGACGAGGTGCTGATGAAGAGAGCGCTGCAGTACTCCGGCTCAGTACGGGTATCAGACACCACACTGCTACTCACTGCTGGGGTTGTACCTAATTTTGACTCCCTGCAGGGATGGACATTAACTTTTTTGTCCACCGGCCACTGTGGCTGGTGGATTTCAAAATCTACCAGCCACTCAATGTTTTTATCAGCCACTTTCTTGTTTTTAACCAACAATGCGTAACTGCATGTGAAAATTAACACTATAAGATCTACAATGCTACTTAACCAGTTTATTTAATCTCTCTTATACACACACAAACCATAAACTGATATACATTTCTTTATATTAGTAGGGCAGATTGAACCGCACTCTAAGCTGGAGGTTGCTCTCTCTGCGAGAGTAAGTTACTGTAAAACTTCAAATTATAGTACCAAATAGACGCCTCTTTTACATGCCTTGGTGTGGTGGCCAGGCCAGCTGACAGTCTGCCCTGGACAAGATAATCTTATGGGACCCCTACGCCCAGATCTCTCATTTCCCCTAGCTCTTCCTCTCATGTTCCCCTCCTCTGCTCTTCCATCTTCAAAAGACTTCCATGTTTTTATTTTTATAAAACACCATATACTTTTATCCACACTGAATAAAAACACGTTTAAATGGGTAATTTTATTTTCTGACATAGCCTACTGCAGTTCTTGTTAAAACACACTAGATATGAAAAATCTGTGCATTTTGGGCACTTTTTGTGTGAAATCATATTTATTTTTGTGCCAATCAAAGTGTGCTTTCACTTTAATTAAGCATGAACAGTGATCTGGTCAATTATCTGTTCACCGATGCCGACAGTGACGCATTTCAGGCAGCTTTTTATTTCTTATCTCCATATATATATCTAGTTATAAAGCTAGGGGCTAGGAAAATTAATTCTTTGCTAATACTTCCTCATCATCATGGAGAGCACAGTTCGCATCGCTTTCTCCTTTCCACAAGCGCGTGCTCTCCCGTGGCGTCTGTCGTTGCTATGCAACATGAACTTGCGCGCCTCTAAAAACATGAGCTAATAGTAGATGCGGGAATAGCGCGCGGGTAGATGTTCACGCGGCTAGCTCTTTACCACACGAGAGCTCGACGGAAGAAACGCTTGGGTGTTGAAGGTGTGCCTCCTCTAAAAGTGTCCACCATCCGGGTGAAACAGTATGCATGCTATTTTTAATTTACCCGCCACGGTGGCTGGCAGGTGAAGTGAATTTACCCGCCACATCACAAAATCACCCGCATTTGGCTGGTGGCGGGTTCTAATTTCCATCCCTGACTCCCTGCCAAATAATTTACCCCCTCTTTGAAGTCAGTACCTGATTGCCTAATACCAACCCCGCTCCTAACCCCACCCCTTATTCCAACACTGCCTCAAACACTAAACCCGCCAAAAGTCAAAAGTTAAAGGACAGTCAGTCAACTACACTGTAAAAACGTAACGTAATTATTACTTGCTAATTCCGCTTCACTGGACATGATAGTCACAAATTTTGTCATGCTTATTGTAGGTAAGAGAACTGATGGGGATGTTCTTTTAATTGTTATTCAAGCAATGTATGTCTCGTGACCAACTCAACGAGTGTTGCCAACAGGGACGGTGTAGAGTGCCCTCTGGTGGACAAACTATACAACTCCAACACTCATGACATGGTTCAAGCGTGTTTCGTCTGTTTTTATTTTGTTTTTAAAATATTCATTTATCTGCCATTTTAACTGCCGACACCGATAGTTTGGAAAATGCCTAATATCGTCCGATAATATCGGTCTGCCGATATATCGGTCTGGCTCTAGTTTATTGCAATTTATGTTTTTGATAACAAAGAGTGGAATATATTTACATCTTTTGTATATTTGGAAAAACATGGTACAAAATACATATTTTAATTTAGGGCATATGATTGATTAGAAATCCCTAACGCGTTAAAATAATTGAACACAAATAACACATAAATTGGCACGTGGAACTTTTAATGATATGCTAACTTTGTTTCTTAGCTGGTTTGTAAGCACTGCTATTTCTTCATTTGTGTGTGTGTGTGTGTGTGTGTGTGCTGGTAGGATTCCAGAGCTGGTCTCATGGATGAAGGATCTTCAGAAAAGCCTCCACAATCCTCCCACAGCCGGCTACAGTCCAGAGAGAGGACAGATGGAGATGTGTGTCACCACCGGCAGTCAAGAGGGGCTCTGCAAAGTACGCCCACCTCACACACACCAAAGAGAATATCTGGACTTAATTACTGGACTTAATTATTCAGGGTTATTATAGTTAACAAAGTCTTCCTTCGAATTCCCTGAGAAAACAAGAACTGCTAAACACTATTAATGTAACTAAAACCATATAAAATAACTTTAAAAAAATAAATGCCACATATTTATATACACTCATCTAAAGGATTATTAGCATTATGAGTCTCGATTTCTGTTGAGACGTTCAGATGGTAGAGTCAGAATTTGGCGTAAACAGAATGAGAACATGGATCCATCATGCCTTGTTACCACTGTGCAGGCTGGTGGTGGTGGTGTAATGGTGTGGGGGATGTTTCTTGGCACACTTTAGGCCCCTTAGTGCCAATTGGGGATCGTTTAAATGCCACGGCCTACCCTGACCATTGTTTCTGACCATGTCCATCCCTTTATGGCCATCATGTCCCCATCCTCTGATGGCTACTTCCAGCAGGATAATGCACCATGTCACAAAGCTCGAATCATTTCAAATTGGTTTCTTGCTTTTTTTCTTCTAAAATTCTAGTTTTCCTCTTTGTTCTGTTCATCAGATATTTGAGATGCTCTGTCAATCCTGGAGACAACGTCCTCCTCGATGCTCCCACATACTCAGGAACGCTGGCGGCCGTAAGGGCACATTTCCCATCATCCGTTTTTCTTCTCTCGATCCGTTACAGGAACATGTGTAGATGTAATCATTGCCTACTCTTTCCTGAACAGCTGCAGCCACTGGGCGCCAACATCATGAATGTGCCGAGCGAATCAGCATGGCATGATCCCGGGCGACCTCCGCAAGATCCTGGCGCAGTGGGACCGACCGACGCTCAGAAGCCGCACTGCACCGTACCGAAGGTCCTGTACACCATCCCCAACGGAGGCAATCCCACCGGAGCGTCCATGACTCATGAGAGGAAACAGGAAGTCTATGAAGTAAGCAGGGTTTACCTATCTCAATGCACACGGTTTGAGGCAAAATTTGAGGCGATTTCTGATATATAGTGTTACATGTACAGTCAGACGTTATTTGACCAAACCGGAAGTCGTAGAGACTTGAATCTCTGAGGGCTGGTAGTACTCAAACTGTCTACAAGTGCAAAGTCGCTCGTAACTTCGAAATCGGGTATTTTGCATTATTTTTAAACACTACTTTTGCGAATTTGTTCCAGGTTTTTAGCCCGATCGGAACCAAACCAGTGCGGCAAGAGTCTCTGGAGTCTGATTGTCAATAATTTAAATTAAATGAAATTTAAGCCGCCAAAACATTCGAAGTGGGAGGAGCCATTTTTGCTTAAAATACTTGTGAACTTGTGAGATATTTACAACAAACTTGCCACACATATATAAGAGCTCATTCTGTTTTTTGCATGAAAAAGGATGCGGTTACTGGCCACTTGGTGGCGCTATAACATGGAAAAAACATAAAAATGGCTGTAGCTACGAAACACTAAGTCTGATTGACTTGAAAATTGGCATCTGGTGTTTTTGTCCAAGGTGCCAAGATGGCCTTTCAGGACATTGGCGTATCGACCGCATTTTGACTCTAGGACCGTTGCCGTCAATCGAATCCTTCAATAAATATTCGAGAATGTTAAAAAAAAAAACTTTTGCAAACTAGTCCTAGGTTTTCGGCTCTAACCTCCAGAAAACTACTGCGGCACAATTCTT
The DNA here is from genome assembly GCA_030378365.1 of Hybognathus amarus. NCBI lineage: Eukaryota > Metazoa > Chordata > Actinopteri > Cypriniformes > Leuciscidae > Hybognathus > Hybognathus amarus. Next base: position 74,952 of record JAQIUQ010006339.1, read on the forward strand.
GGGACTCTCTAGTCTAAGTTAATAATTGTCAAAAAAATTGACCTTTGGATAGTGTGACGACCTCTGCTGTTGGTTTTGGGAATTGCAGTTTGGTACCTGAGCCCACTAATTACAGTCAGCTGAAAACACCTTTGACTGTGCCTTAGACGCTTCTTAAGAGATCACCACCTGAGCCAAGGGAGGGGAAACTTTGGTTATGGACTTTGCATTTGGTTTTTGCTTGCATTGGGTCTCATTCATGAAACACTAGAAGAACAAATTTTTGTGTAAATCATGTGTAAAGTGGTTCTGGTGTAAATTTTCAGATTCATTAAAATGTTCGTATTTTCCAAATGTTAGTTGGTACGCCAGAAATCTACACCTGCTCCCAGCCATGCGTAAATGAGTGCGCTGAACATTAATAAGGCTGCATTTTAATTCACCTTAATCGGGTAGGCTACATAACAGCATTTTGAAAAAAAATATTTTATATAGTAGCCTATATTATATAGTATAGTATTTTATATATAAAAAACTTTTCTTTTTTTTTTTATTTGTATTATGAGAGCCAGTAATTTATGGAAGCTTGTTTCTGGCACTGAATAAAAAAAAAATAAAAAAAGAATAATTGCGACTTTTTATCACACAATTGCGTGTTATAATTGCGAGATATAAAGTCAGAATTTTGAGTTATCGGAATCCGAACTTTAAAAATCCTAACTTTCCCTTAACCCCTCAGAATAGTTTAAATCTCACAATTCTTACTTTATATCATGCATTTCTGACTTTATATCACGCAATTGCGACTTTGTCTACGCAATTCTGAATTTATATCTCGCAATTCTGACTTTACATCTCGCAATTCTGAGAAATAAAGTCAGAATTGTGAGATGTAAACTTGCAATTGTGAGAAAAAAAGTCAGAATTGTGAGATAAAAAGTCGCAATTACCTTTTTTATTTTTCATTCTACGGCAGAAACAAGCTTCCATAAGTAGGCTAATAGCAGATCTGGTGATCGATGGTGGTTCTCCAGTTTGAATACGATTTTCCGAAGTGAACTCATTTGTTTTTTGCTGTCAAGCTTAATGTCGAACCATTTTCTTCTCACTTCTGGGACTGTTCGATTAACAGATGAAACTCCATTAACTGCATCTGTAATATGCTGCCAAGCTTCCTTTTTAGGACCTGATAGGCCTATAGGCCACTACTGTACGCTCTGAAAATAAAAGTGGCGTTTTGAATGAACTTCTGATAATAAAACTTTAATTTCTGCATCTGAGAAATCTTTTTTTTTTTCATTCGCATTCATGTTATTATGCCTATATATAGTTGTCAGTCGAATATAATGGGCGGGATTTATGGTAAGTGAGAATGAACGTGCACGCGCATCCCATTTACGATGGTTGGAATTCACTTAGAACACACACATTTCACTATCACATCTGACGTTTACGAAGTATTTGTGAATCAGGAGAAGAGTTTTCGGGAAGATCTCTTTACGCGCAAATCACTCTCATATTTACTCGTATATTTACGAATTTTACATGAATGAGACCCATTGTGTTTTGTTGCTTCCCTTGAGCCAAGGGTCGTAACAATAGCTATAACAGGGTGATTTAGAAAATGTACTCAAAGCCTATAAATCCTAAACAGAAACTCACCAAATTTGGTGAGCAGATGTAACACATGATTCTAAACAAGCATGCAACGTTTTATGGAGTCTGGGACCATAGGTGGCGCTTTAACTGTTAAAAAGCTTTAAAACCATATTTTCCTTTATAAATTGCCTGTAAATGGTCGTTTCATTCATCAATGATCTTGGTGGTTACAGGCTTGTTAAAGAAAACAATTCCTAAAACAAGGCCATAAAACGCATTTTTTACATCAAACTCTAAAAAAATCTATTTTTGTTTTCATTTGCAGCTTGCCAGGAAATATGATATGCTTATCATTGAGGATGACCCGTATTATTTCTTGCAATTCCAGAAAGTAAGTTCCTGTGATGCATTGCTCTCTTCACAGCATCTGTTTATACAGTAGTGTGATTAATCAGAATGAAGCCGTCATCACACACTGACCTCTCTGATAGCCTCTGTATTGCGGCTGAGATAAGATAGCAGTGTAATGTCAATACTCTGCTCTGTTCTCTCGTCACCCAGCCGTGGGCACCAACATTTCTCTCCATGGACGTGGACGGACGCGTCCTCCGAACCGATTCCTTCTCCAAGATCCTGTCGTCAGGGTGGGTGCTGTCAAAAGCTGGTTTGTGCTTCAAATGTCAATGACTTGATTCAGTGGACAGTAGTGCTTCTGTCACCAGACACAGCTCTCAGCGTCATGATATGGACTCATTTGGAAAAAAACGCTTTCACGTTTTGTGCCACGAATTGTGCCACAGTAGTTTTATTTAGGTTGGGAAAAAAAATATATATATATATATATATATATATATATATATATATTGATAATTATTGACAATCAGTCTCCAGAAAATCTTGCTGTACTGGTTTGTGTTTATGTAAAAGTAAAAAAAAAAAAATTCAAATTTAATTTTTTTATATATATAAATTGGGCATTAAAATAAATACATGCATATATATATATATATATATATATATATATATATATATATATATATATGTATATATATAAAATAGCATTTAATTCAATCGTTTTTAAAATGAACCCTCAATTATTTAATATAAAGAATTAATTTACATATAATTGAATATCTAAATATTTACAAACAAATATATATAATTTAGTTATTTATCATATGAATATTATTATATATATATACACATACATATATATATATATATATATTATATATATATATATATATATATATATATATATATATATGAAAATTGCATTTTAGTACGGTCAATTATTTATTAATATAATTAAAATATGTGTGACGTTAATATTTATAATGTATATTTTGTTTAATTATATTAAATATTTATATTAATACATCATTTATGAATTATTTATTCATATATAAATATAATTGCATAGCATTTAATTCATAATTTTTTACTATCAATTATTTAATATAAATGATTAATACATATGGTTTAATAACAAAGTATTCATACATTTGCATATTTTGTAATTTAATGTATATTTATTAAGGTGCACGATATATCGGCCACCATATCGGTATCTGGTCGATATTTGCTCATTTTTATGTTATCGTTATCGGCCTGATAATAAAATTTGGCTGATATATTAAATCTGATAACTACTTCAACACTTGACACCTGAAACACTTAAGATGTGCACTGTTCAACATGATTGATCTTAATTGCTTGAAATATGATTGGAATCAAAAAGGTAAATATAGTTAAGTGCAAAATGTGCTGTCATATCGGCTACATGAAATTATAATGTCAACATTATAATTGTGTCAGGGGATGGATTTTAATTTTGGGCTTTTGTTTTTGCAATCAGGCTTTCAAAAATTAAATAAAATTGGATTTAGATTTATCGGCCGATGTATCGGTTATCGGCTTTCAAATATAAAGAGTTATTGATATCTGGCCAAAATGCTCATATCGGTGCATCCCTAATATTTATACTAGTAATTGACATTATTTACATTCATTGAATTATTGATATCATATGAATTGTGGTTTTATTGACCATGAAATAAAACCACGTACTTCCTGTATCAGATCGTGACTGATGTGTTTTTCGTGGTAATGTTGTGTGTGTTTGCGGTCAGGTTGCGGATCGGGTTCGTGACGGGCCGAAGCCGTTGGTGGATCGGGTGGTTCTGCACATCCAGGCCTCGACCATGCACACCAGCACCTTCACACAGGTCACACACACACACACACACTCTCCCTGGCATTCCTGCTTCTGTCTCACACACTCATCAGATCAGGCTTCAGGAGAGGGTTGTTCCTCACGATCTGACTTCCGTGTGTTCAACACGCCCAGTAAAACACAAACGTCTCTGAGAGTGTGTGAAACGTGTGTGTCATGTGTGCGTGTTTCAGATCCCAGCGGTGTGCAGATCCGTGAATCTGAACTTTAATTATTCTCACAGCGTGAGTCTCAGGAGAAGAGATGCATGGAAAAACAAGAGCTTTAACTCTGATGATCAACACTCATTAAATAATAATGTAGAAAATTAATATTGTTTTCTTATTATTGTTGCTGTGGTGAAATGTTTTGCAAAATAAAGATTAGCAAAGTCATTAAAAAAGTTAAAAATAATAAATTATATTTGTTTTAATACTTATTATTAATAGTTATTATATACATTAAATATATATATAAAAAAGTGTTGCTGTGGTGGAGTTATTTACTAAATACTCAACAATTATTATCAACAAAGTAATTAAATAATGTGTAATGAATTAAAAGATATTAGCTGATATTTGAATAATTAATATTTATTTATTTTATTTTTTAATTATTATTGCATAAAATAAATATTTTATAGTCACTGTGATGTAATGATTTGCAAAATATTTAAGATCAGCAGATTCAATAAATAATGTTTAATAAATATTGAAATATTAGCTAATAATTATTTGTGTAATAATTTATATTTATTTAATGCAATTAGTAATGTATAATTTTTTTTTTTGCTGTGGTGTAATGATTTGCTAAATACTTAATTAAGATCAGCAAATTCATTAAACAGTGTTCAAAAAATATTGAAAGAATAGTAGTTTTAACAATTAATAATGTACAAAATAAAAGTAGTTTTCTCTCGTTTCTCTGGTGTAGTAATTTGCAAAATACATAAATGCGATCAGCAAAGTCATTAAATGTTTAATAAATATGAAAGAACATTGATTTTAATGATAATCTGTTAAATTACTGTTTTTTAAGGACGTCAGGTATCTCGTATCTTGAGTCCGGTGATGTTTCTTGACAGTAACCTCTCGTTCTCCAGTGTAAACTTGTCCTCTGTGTGTGTGTGTGTGTGTGTGTGTGTGTGTGTGTGTGTGTGTGTGTGTGTGTGTGTGTGTGTGTGTGTGTGTGTGTGTGTGTGTGTGTGTGTGTGTGTGTATGTGCAGTTGATCGTGTCGCAGCTGCTCCGAGAACTGGGGTCAGGCTGGTTTCCTCACACACATCGATGGGTGAGTTCCTGAGAGTCCAGTTCCTGTATTTCTGTGTTCTCGTGTCTGTTGAGTGTAACTGAGTTGTTCTTGTTGTGTGTGAGACACGAGTTGTTGTGTGTGACAGGAGTTGTTGTGTGTTACACAGTTGTTGTGTGTGTTCCTCTTCCTCAGGGTGATCGAGTTCTACAGATCTCAGAGGAACGCGATGATCTCCTCAGCCGACCGCTGGCTCAGAGGTGTGTAGAGATCAGCTTTACAGCAGTGCTGTGTGTGTGTGTTAATACAGTCCAGGGTTTAACAGTGTGTTTTTATTCTTGTTAATGTGTTTAGATTCATTATTGTGTTCAAAAAATAATCTAAATTGTCATTTTTAGTGCTGATTTAACTGTTACAGGTCTATTACACTAATGTAATTCAGCGGTGTGTGTGACTTTTGTGTGTCACTCTCTCTCACACTCTACACGTGTGTGTGTGTTGTAGATGTAGCCGAGTGGCATCCTCCGATGGCTGGGATGTTCCTGTGGATTAAAATCAAGGGCATTAAAGACACACAGCGGCTGATCATGGAGAGAGCGTTAGAGAAAGAGGTACACACACACACACACACACACACATACTCTCACACTCACTCTCTCATACACAGACATGCAGACTAGGGATGGGCATTTTTAAAAAATATTGCATTCGAATATTCGGGGGTTATAAAAATCGAATATTCTTTATTTAAATGACGTTTAACGAAAAAGACTTATTTTTAAGTTAATTTTTTTTAACGTTTTTTGGCAACATTACTGATCAAGCTTAAAATTAGGCAATATACAACAAGCTTACAATATATATTACGTTTTCTTTTAGTTGAAAACATTAAACAGTATAGTAAACAAAAAATATAAAAAACAAAAGCATTATTAAAAGCTCAAGCAGCGTGAGCGGAAAAATAAAGCAGATCGCGCCAGATATCGTACAGAACTCACACACACACACACCACACGAGTCAGCGTAATATTCGAAAATTCAAATATTCGTGCACATCCCTAACGCAGACACACACGCTCAGAGACACACACACACACACGTACAGTTTGCTGTGCTGAATGTAATAAAATGATTTCATGTTCTACTCTACTGGATTCCTTCATAATTTGTAAACACTTCCTGTTCGTGCGAAGTCATTCGTGTGTGTAAATGTGGGTGTGTGTGTCACTGTCGCCTTTATAGCAGGTTTACTGAGGCTTTTTGCCGAAGCCAAAGTTTTAGTGTGTGTGTGTGTGTGGTGTGTGAAATAAACTGAAGCACCTGATCCTTAAAACACACCACAAGATTTGCCTGCCGGACTCACAGTTCCTGCTTCAGTTTCAGGCGATCATGAGCATGGAGTGTTTACTGTGTTGTTGACCGTGTTTACTGTGTTGAGTGTGTTGAGTGTGTTGAGTGTGTTTGCTGTGTTTACATTTGCTGCTTTTTGAGCATCTACATCAGTCAGAAACACACCTGCAAACATGACTTTAGTTTGGTGTGACGTCTCGGCTCTGAATCGAGTGATTCTCTTGAGTTATGTTCAGCTCTATGTGTGTGTGTGTGTGTGTGTGTTTCAGGTTCTCCTGGTTCCTGGAGGAGTGTTCAGACATCATCAGCTCAGATCCCTGTCCGTATGTTAGAGCGGCTTTCTCTCTCTCCACACCTCAACAGATCGATGAGGTACACACACACACACACTCACAGTATAAAATAAATAAATATAAAAATAAATATATATATATTTTTTTTTTTTATATATATATATATGAAGAAGTTCAGATGCAAAAGCCTCTAAATGCCATTTGAAATTTTCTTTTAAAATGACCATTTGTATCAAGCTTGTATATTTAAGTTCAGTAATTTCACTTAAATGGCAATGAAGATTACCTATTAATTGTCATTTAAGTGAAATTACTGAACTTAAATATACAAGCTTGATAAAAATGGTCATTTTAGAAGAAAATTTAAAATGGCATTTAGAGGCTTTTGCATCTGAACTCTTCATATATATATATATATAGACATAGTGGCCAAGTAGTAGTTTGCCAAACAATTTTGTCAGATTTAGGCTAACTTAATTTTGTCTCTTAGTTTGTTTTTCCCTCACATTTAAAATATTTGTTTTTAAAATATTTTATGTTTTTAAAATATTTTAAATATGAAGGAAATCTAAGTGACAAAATTAAATGTGTGTATATATATATATATATATATATATATATATATATATATATATATATATATATATATATATTATATTTGGGGTTGGTAAGATTTTTTAATGTATTTGAAAGTGCCTCTTCTGCTCACCAAGGCTGCGTTTATTTATCAAAAATCAAAAATACTGTAAAAACAGTGAAATATTATTACAATTTAAAGTATCTGTTTTCTATGTAAATATATAGTAAAGTGTAATTTATTTTTCTGATCAAAGCTGTATTTTCAGCATCATTACTCCAGTCACATGATCCTTCAGAAATCACTCTAATATGATGATCTGCTGCTCAAGTAAATATTTCTGATTATTATCGATATTTAAAACTGTTGTGCTGGTGCATATTTCTGTGGAAACTGTGGTACATTTTTCAGGATTCTTTGATTGAATGCAAATTTATTTGAAATAGAAATCTTTTAGAACATTATAAATGCCACTTTTGATCAATTTGATGTGTCCTCGATAAGTAAAATAACACATTTACTAACCAACAATTTTTGAATGACAATATCTTTGTAACATGAAGTCAGTCAAGTCCCTCAGTGTTGCAGCACTTCAGATCAGTCCGTTTTAGGTTTTAATGTTTCTATTTACAGTAACCGGTCAAAAGTTTAAGATTTGGTAAGTTTTTTTATGTTTTTAAAAGAAGTCTCTTCTGCTCACCAAAGCTGCAATTTTTTGATAAAAAATACACAAAAAACACAGTAATATTGTGAAATATTATGACAATTTAAAATGACTTTTTTTATGTTAATATATATTAAAATGTAATTTATTCCTCTGAAAAAAGCTGAATTTTCAGCATCATTACTCCAGTCTTCAGTGTTACATGATCCTTCACAAATCACTCTAATATGATGATTTTATGCTCCAAAAACATGTATGATTATTATCCATGTTGAAAACAGTTTTTTACATTTTTATTTCAGGATTCTTTGATGAATAGGAAAGTTCAAAGAACAGTATTTATTTAATCAGAATCTTTTTTAATATTATAAATGTCTTTACTGTAACTTTTGATCAATGTAACTCATCCTTGATGAATAGAAGTATTGATTTCTTATTTATTTCCCCAAAAATAAAATACAAATTCTTACTGACCCCAAACTTTTTAAAGGGTAGTGTTTAATGTAACAAAAGCTTTCCATTTCAGATAAAAGCTGTTCTTTTGAACTTTCTATTCATCAAAGAATCCTGAAATAAAAATGTAAAAAACTGTTTTCAACATGGATAATAATCATACATGTTTTTGGAGCATAAAATCATCATATTAGAGAGATTTGTGAAGGATCATGTGACACAGAAGACTGGAGTAATGATGCTGAAAATTCAGCTTTTTTTCTGAGGAATAAATTACATTTTAATATATATTAACATAAAAAAAGTCATTTTAAATTGTCATAATATTCACAATATTACTGTGTTTTTGTGTATTTTTTATCAAAAAATTGCAGCCTTGGTGAGCAGAAGAGACTTCTTTTAAAAACATAAAAAATCTTACCGATCTTAAACTTTTTGACCAATTAGTGTGTATGATGAAGAGCTGAAGCACATCCATATTCACCTGTGTTACTCTCATGTGCCTCTCTCTTCCACAGGCGTTTAGGAGACTCGCTGATCTCATCAAGGACGCTGTGTGAGTTCGCTGAATCTCCAGGAATAAAGCCTGTGGGAATGTTTTAATGTCCAGTAAAATTAATTAAATGCTGCTCTCACGTGCCACACACACACACACACACACACACAGGCTCAAATTTGCCCAATGTACTGCCTGTTTTTGTTCAGTCAGTACCAGAGGAACAAATTCAAAACAAATGTTTAACACTATCTCAAGATTGAAGAGGTTTTTCTCTTCATGTGTTGTGTTTTAATATCAAGATTTGCTGCTGAAGTTAGCTGTCAGGAGGCATTTCATGTGCTTTTAAAACTGGTTTATTGTGTAAAATGTTTAAGAATAGGAAGGTGAAGGAATGTAGTTGTCCTAAACTGTTGATTGAATCTCTGTGTTGAAGGTTAAAGCTGTTCATTTCTGTCGTCATGTAGTTCACTGGTCAGTTTGCAACACACACGAGAAGCAGATGTTTTGAGCATGTAGCAGCTTTAAGCTGATGGACCCTCGTCACAAATTGATGACATTTCTTTTTTTAAAGTAGTGTTCATTTTTATCAGCATATCTGTGAGTTATATTACCAATGACTAGAAACTAGTTAACACTGCTGTGATGGGGTTTCTGGAAGATCTGCTTCAATCTCTCTCTATTTTTTTGTAATTTTAAAAGTCGGAAAATGGAATAGTGCAATAGTGGAAATGCAATAGTGTTTTTTTGTTTACAAACTCACACTTGAAGCAAATGATAATGAAATAATAGATTAGCGACGTCCTCCGATATGCACTCGATAGAACTTGCTGTCGTTCTGTCTTTCAGAGAGAGTCAATGCTGGTCACTGTTTGACTTAAATACGAGTTCATAAAACAATAAACTTGCATGTGATTGTGCTTGACTGCAAAAAACTACTTTAATAAATCATTAAACAAACTCAGTTAGTGTATGTTATACTGATTTTCACTCAACATTGTACTTTACCCAAAGATTTGCTGTATTTAATTGCATAAGATCCTATTGCATTGGTTTATCTGCATTGGTTAAACACTAATTTGTTATATTTACAATAAATAATTGTCTTTATTGGCATCTGTGGTTCCAGTGAGAACCTTTATCATCAATGGAACCTTTGCATTGAACAAAATATTCTTAAAGTGAAAGTTCTAACGAAAAATAATTCTTTTAGAACTGGCGGCTCTATCCTGTTGGAACCTTTTATTTTTAAGTTTGGTGTGCTGGCATTCACACTGTGTGTTGTTTCTGTGACAACAGCTTCTTTGTGTACACTACTCAGGGAAAGTGCTTAAGAAGGGCTCTCACACACACACACACACAAACACTCGCTCACTCACTCAGGCGGCTGTGATAAATCTTGCTGTTAATGTGCGTAAGCTCAGAGTTATACACTCACAACTGCTTTAAAAGCAATATTAATAGCATGTACGTGTGTTTCTTAAGGTTTTAATGGTTTAACACACTGGTTATGATAAATGATCAACGTGCTGTAAAGTGGTTTGACATTGATCAACAAGGGCAGTTAATGCTTAAACAGGACTGCAGCGTGACCGGTCGTGATACACATTACCTGTATTCAGTTTGCCTATTTAGGCTTGATTTTTATAATATTAAAAACAATGACATGAGTACGGTGGCGTTTTTGCATTCACTTGAAGAAAAAAAATCTACTCTGTTTTTCTGAATTAATGACTTAATTATCTCAGAATTACAAGATAATTTATTCATGGAAAAAGTTTTTGCTCTGTTTTTCTGAATTAATGAGTTAATTTTTCATTAGAAAAAAGTTTTTGCTCTGTTTTTCTGAATTAACGACTTAATTTTTCATGAGAAAAAAAGTTTTTGCTCTGTTTTTCTGAATTAACGACTTAATTTTTCATAAGAAAAAATTTTCATTCAGAAAAAACAGAGCAAAAAAAATTTTCCATGAAAAATTAACTCATTAATTCAGAAAGACAGAGCAAAAAAAATTTCTCATGAAAATTAACTCGTTAATTCAGAAAAACAGAGCAAAAACTTTTTTTCTCATGAAAAATGAACTCATTAATTCAGAAAAACAGAGCAAAAAAAAATTTTCTCATGAAAAATTAACTCGTTAATTCAGAAAAACAGAGCAAAAAAATTTTTTCATGAAAAATTAACTCGTTAATTCAGAAAAACAGAGTCGATTTTTTTTCTTCAAGTGAATGCAATACGCCACCGTAGACAGCAAATTGTAATTCAAAATACTGTGGCAATCATGATAACCAGTGTTGTGGAAAATTACTTTTAAAATAATGCGTTACTCCCTGAAAAGCGTAACTAATTCCATGAAGTTAGTTACTTTTTATAGAAAGCAATTATGTAAAATAATACGGAAGCGTATTGCATTCACTTGAAGAAAAAAAATCTACTCTGTTTTTCTGAATTAACGACTTAATTATCTCAGAATTACGAGATATTTCTTCATTGAAAAAATTTTTTGCTCTGTTTTTATGAATTAACGAGTTAATTTTTCATGAGAAAAAAAAGTTTGCTCTGTTTTCTGAATTAACGAGTTAATTTTTCATAAGAAAAAAGTTTTTGCTCTCTTTTTCTGAATTAACGACTTAATTTTTCATGAGAAAATTTTTTTGCTCTGTTTTTCTGAATTAACGAGTTAATTTTTCATAAGAAAAAAGTTTTTGCTCTGTTTTTCTAAATTAGCGACTTAATTTTTCATGAGAAAATTTTTTTGCTCTGTTTTTCTGAATTAACGAGTTAATTTTTCATGAGAAAAAAATTCTGCTGTTTTTCTGAATTAACGAGTTAATTTTTCATGAGAAAAAAAATTCTGCTGTTTTTCTGAATTAACGAGTTAATTTTTCATGAGAAAAAGTTTTTGCTCTGTTTTTCTGAATTAACGACTTAATTTTTTATAAGAAAAACGTTTTTGCTCTGTTTTTCTGAATTAACGAGTTAATTTTTCATGAGAAAATTTTTTTTGCTCTGTTTTTCTGAATTAACGACTTAATTTTTCATGAGAAAAAAAATTCTGCTCTGTTTTTCTGAATTAACGACTTAATTTTTCATGAGAAAAATTTTTTTGCTCTGTTTTTCTGAATTAACGACTTAATTTTTCATAAGAAAAACGTTTTTGCTCTGTTTTTCTGAATTAACGACTTAATTTTTCATGAGAAAATTTTTTTTGCTCTGTTTTTCTGAATTAACGAGTTAATTTTTCAAGAGAAAAAAATAATCGACTTAATTATCTCAAAATTACGAGATAATTCTTCATTGAAAAATTTTTTTGCTCTGTTTTTATGAATTAACGACTTAATTTTTCATGAGAAAAAAAATTCTGCTCTGTTTTTCTGAATTAATCGACTTAATTTTTCATGAGAAAATTTTTTTTGCTCTGTTTTTCTGAATTAACGAGTTAATTTTTCATAAGAAAAAAGTTTTTGCTCTGTTTTTCTGAATTAACGACTTAATTTTTCATGAGAAATTTTTTTTGCTCTGTTTTTCTGAATTAATCGAGTTAATTTTTCAAGAGAAAAAAATAACGACTTAATTATCTCAAAATTATCGAGATAATTCTTCATTGAAAAATTTTTTTGCTCTGTTTTTATGAATTAACGAGTTAATTTTTCATGAGAAAAAAAAGTTTGCTCTGTTTTTCTGAATTAACGAGTTAATTTTTCATAAGAAAAAAGTTTTTGCTCTCTTTTTCTGAATTAACGACTTAATTTTTCATGAGAACATTTTTTTGCTCTGTTTTTCTGAATTAACGAGTTAATTTTTCATAAGAAAAAAGTTTTTGCTCTGTTTTTCTAAATTAGCGACTTAATTTTTCATGAGAAAATTTTTTTGCTCTGTTTTTCTGAATTAACGAGTTAATTTTTCATGAGAAAAAAATTCTGCTGTTTTTCTGAATTAACGAGTTAATTTTTCATGAGAAAAAATTTCTGCTGTTTTTCTGAATTAACGAGTTAATTTTTCATGAGAAAAAGTTTTTGCTCTGTTTTTCTGAATTAACGACTTAATTTTTTATAAGAAAAACGTTTTTGCTCTGTTTTTCTGAATTAACGACTTAATTTTTCATGAGAAAATTTTTTTTGCTCTGTTTTTCTGAATTAAACGAGCTTAATTTTTCATGAGAAAAAAATTCTGCTCTGTTTTTCTGAATTAATCGACTTAATTTTTCATAAGAAAAACATTTTTGCTCTGTTTTTCTGAATTAACGACTTAATTTTTCATGAGAAAATTTTTTTTGCTCTGTTTTTCTGAATTAACGAGTTAATTTTTCAAGAGAAAAAAATAACGACTTAATTATCTCAAAATTACGAGATAATTCTTCATTGAAAAATTTTTTTGCTCTGTTTTTCTGAATTAACGACTTAATTTTTCATGAGAAAAAAAATCTGCTCTGTTTTTCTGAATTAACGACTTAATTTTTCATGAGAAAATTTTTTTTGCTCTGTTTTTCTGAATTAAACGAGTTAATTTTTCATAAGAAAAAAGTTTTTGCTCTGATTTTTCTGAATTAACGACTCTAATTTTTCATGAGAAATTTTTTTTGCTCTGTTTTTCTGAATTAATCGACTTAATTATCTCAGAATTACCGAGATAATTTCTTCATTGAAAAATTTTTTTGCTCTGTTTTTATGAATTAACGAGTTAATTTTTCATGAGAAAAAATGTTTGCTCTGTTTTTCTGAATTAACAAGTTAATTTTTCATAAGAAAAAAGTTTTTGCTCTGTTTTTCTGAATTAACGAGCTTATATTTTTCATGAGAATTTTTTTTGCTCTGTTTTTTTCTGAATTAACGACTTAATTTTTCATGAGAAATTTTTTTTTGCTCTGTTTTTCTGAATTAACGAGTTAATTTTTCATAAGAAAAAAGTTTTTGCTCTGTTTTTCTAAATTAACGACTTTAATTTTTCATGAGAAATTTTTTTGCTCTGTTTTTCTGAATTAACGAGTTAATTTTTCATGAGAAAAAAATTCTGCTGTTTTTCTGAATTAACAAGTTAATTTTTCATGAGAAAAAGTTTTTGCTCTGTTTTTCTGAATTAACGACTTAATTTTTTTTATAAGAAAAACGTTTTTGCTCTGTTTTTCTGAATTAACGACTTAATTTTTCATGAGAATTTTTTTTTGCTCTGTTTTTCTGAATTAACGAGTTAATTTTTCATGAGAAAAAAATTCTGCTCTGTTTTCTGAATTAACTACTTAATTTTTCATGAGAAAATTTTTTTTGCTCTGTTTTTCTGAATTAACGAGTTAATTTTTCATAAGAAAAAAGTTTTTGCTCTGTTTTTCTGAATTAACGAGCTTATTTTTTCATGAGAATTTTTTGCTACTGTTTTTCTGAATTAACGAGTTAATTTTTCATGAGAAAAATATTAACGACTTAATTATCTCAGAATTACGAGATAATTCTTCATTGAAAAATTTTTTTGCTCTGTTTTTATGAATTAACGAGTTAATTTTTCATGAGAAAAAAATGTTTGCTCTGTTTTTCTGAATTAACGACTTAATTTTTCATGAGAAAAAAAATTCTGCTCTGTTTTCTGAATTAACGACTTAATTTTTCATGAGAATTTTTTTTTGCTCTGTTTTTCTGAATTAAAGACTTAATTTTTCATGAGAAAATTTTTTTGCTCTGTTTTTCTGAATTAATGAGTTAATTTTTCATAAGAAAAAAGTTTTTGCTCTTTTTTTCTGAATTAACGACTTAATTTTTCATGAGAAATGTTTTTCTGAATTAACGACTTGAAAAGTCACTTGAAAAATGACTTGAAAAATTAAGTCGTTAATTCAGAAAAACAGAGCAAAAACTTTTTCCATGAAAAATTATCTCGTAATTCTGAGATAATTAACTCGTTAATTCAGAAAAACAGAGTAGATTTTTTTTCAAGTGGATGCAATACGCCACCGTAAAATAAAGGGTAACGCTTCCTTTTACAGTACAGTACTTACAGGGTACTTACAGTGTACTTACCTAGAAACTACTGGCTAATATAAGGTAAGTACATGGAACAGGGTTAGGTTTAGGGGTAAGTTCAGGGTTAGTACTAGTTATTACCCAGTAATTGTAGTTACTAAAATAAGTACATAGTATTTACATGGGTAACTGGACTGTAAAAGGAAGCGTTACCAAATAAAGTGTAACACCATATAATGGTATTTACATAGTAATTATATGTTATCCACATGAGTACATTACCAAACTAGTTACAGCACAGTTTTTTTAAGGACAAAGTAAAAGTTTTATAATCATGCAATAACACGTTGAATTAACCGGACCAACACAATTTTTTTTTTTAAAGTAGACAATCACAGGACTGTTTATTGGTTTCTTAGCATTAGTTTTCTGTATACTACCACAGTACTTGCAAGAAATGCAACAAAACCAGTTAACTGTGAGGAAATAAACCAAACTGGGTGACGAAGTCAGCTCAAATTACAGGAAAAACTGGGTCAATTCGGTCAAAAAGAAAAAAAGATGGATGATATTCCTATAGTAAGCTGATAGGCACAGAATATAGGAGGGTTAAAGACCAAACATTACGCTTTACTCTGTCATATTTCACCCACATTACATTATTTTTGGGTCCGTGGATTACTCAAACGATTATTGGGTCACAACTTAAACCAAACCCACAAAACACCTCAAATGATCTTCGGCACGGCACATTTCAGCACGAACATCGACAGATAAAAGCGGCGGAATAACATGATGTAAGTGTTTCGCTGTTTATCGAGTAAATATCGCTGTGTTTGTGACCGTTGTAGGAAATGTAACAAAAGGAAACGCTGCTGTTTTCGGCTATTGTGCTAGCGGCAGATTCGGTCGTGTAAACTGCGACTGCGTTTTTACATTCGCGTGATTTAAACGTAAACAATATGTGTTTTCTTGTACATCCATGTTGAATGGTGAGGGTTAAAGCACATGAATGTGGGGGAAAATGTATTTTTTAAGCGTCTTCCTTAGCGGATGGTGACTAGTCATATGACTAGCCGCAGTTAGCTCGAGCTGATTTCAGCACATTTAAACGTGTCAAATATAATTTAGAAATTAACACACTGCGAATATAACTACCTGAAAACTCAAGTCGTGTGTTAGTTGGTTTGTATTTGAATGTTTTGTAAACGTATAGATTTGTTGGTCGTATGTTAGAAGCTGTTAAATGACATCAGGCTAATAGCACAAGTATGCGGATCACGATTTGATTCATATTAAGCTTTTATTTGTGCCCGTTTTTTTATTCAAAACACGTTTATTTATCTTAATTTCCTCTAAATTTGTAACATTGAGTTTGCAGTTGGTTTGAATGTAACGTTACATAAGACGTCGAATATATATTGGATGTGAAGTGTTTAAATTAGCATAACATTAAATGGCTTTATTTAACTTTTAACCCATTAATATGATTTCTGCCTCGGAAAATATGAGTCAGTTCTTGTTTTAGCACGTCTTGTTATTCTTGATAAGAGATCAGCTCGAGGAGGAGGAGTCATGTTTTGTGTGCAAAACTTGAGTTGAAAGCCATTCTGACGAATCAAACCAATTTAAATGTAATGTTCCTCTTTTTATTCTGTTTTTCCAGTGATGCATCTGCAGGAAACATCAGGTAGACCGGTGGTTTGTGCTCTCCGTGACTGTAACATGAGGACCAGTGGAGAATGACATCTTATCTCTACTGTTGTTACTGAAAGCCAGAGAAAATGAAGAGGGTGAACGGATACGTGATCATTTATTTAGTGTCCATGATTAGTTTTAGTGTGGCAGGGCCTTTGAACATCTCGGCAGTGGATGAAGATGCAAGACAGAAACGGGACGGAGGCAGATGGCGACGGCTCGATTCCTGTGGTGCTCACCAAAATAAACCAGATCATCGCCGGGAGGGAAACTGTGCTTTAATTGACTGTAATATCACCGTGACCCTTTCCCAAATGTCCAGTGGTTCAACTCGCATCGGACACCTGCTTGACACACAGATGAGTGGTACGTTTACTGTACAAACACCTCCAGACACCAATGCATTATCACTAGGCCTACACCTGGTCACTTTATTCATTTTGATTATTTAAATCTGATCTAATATTCCTGCACTATTTATAATGGAATTTACTTTTTCCATTATGATTACACCCAAATGGCAGTGTTTTTTGATAGTTAACAGCCCTATAGTGTCTTATTACTCTTATTATTTAATTTATTGATCAAATCTACTTGAAAGATGATGCATGCATTTAATAAGATTGGGGGAAATGCCCTTTATAAAGTTTAAATAAATGCCCTGGGGGTAAATATCACATATGCGGATTTCAATATTTCAAAGCTGATAGAACACTAATGCGCATATTGCTTCAGAATAAACGTTATTTACATCACACAAAAAAATCCTATTTCTCCAGACAAGCAACTTTGTGAATTACCGATTTGCTTGTCTGAAGGATAAATAACGTATCGCATGTAAATAAATCTATATTTCTTAAAAACATTTTTACTGATCCCAAATTTATGAACAGTAGTGTTGATAAATGACACAACGACTGAAGACGAACAAACGTCAGTCGCAACGCAAACATTTTGTCTTTGCTGCATCTACATATTCATATTTAAACCTTAATCAACACTTACTGTAGACGTCCAGTGGTTTTACTTGCCCGTATACGGTAACCTAAATTTACTTCACTATATTACTATTACACCCTAATCTAGTCATGACAAACTATATATTGTTGGAAAGGTCTAAGACTCATAAATATATATTTTAATGCTGTTTTTTTTCTTACAGTAATTTATGAATTTATAAAGTGCGCCTCAAACAATCAACGTCATTATAGGAGTTTCTGACCTTTTGACCTTTCACAAAAAGTCGACGCACACACTTCTAATAATTGAAACTTTGTTTTTTAGTGCTAATACTTCATAATAAAACATAATCTAGTATTTGTCAATAAAAAAAGATAAAATTATATATTTAAAAGTAAGGAAAGAAGTCCTCTAAAAAGTAAAATATATTAAGTAATATAATATAAATAATATTTTATATATATATATATATGAATGAAGAGTTCAGATGCAAAAGCCTCTAAATGCCATTTGAATTTTTTTTTCTAAAATGACCATTTTTATCAAGCTTGTATATTTAAGTTCAGTAATTTCACTCTAAATGGCAATGAAGATTACCTATTAATTGTCATTTAAGTGAAATTACTGAACTTAAATATACAAGCTTGATAAAAATGATCATTTTAGAAGAAAATTTCAAATGGCATTTAGAGGCTTTTGCATCTGAACTCTTCATATGTGTATATATATATATATATATATAAAAAAAATCATGTTTTTATTATTATATCACATATTTTAGTAGTTATCATAAATTAGGTATCGTTTGAAAGCTTACAAACTCAGAATTCATCCTGTGAAAACCGTTTTGAAATTGAGACGTTGGGTTACCATAGAAACGGTATTTTTGTATTAGGCCCCTCCCCTTTTGGGCATCATCTTTCATAATTTATTATCAAAACCTTTTCTAATCTTGACAAAACACATATTGTCAGAAAGGTCTGAGTCTCAAGGTTCCGTATTTAGTGACAGAAGTGATATTTGGATAGAAATGTATTAATTTGTTATGGCAGAATGCATACAATTAAATTCAATGGCACCCGTTGGCTATTTTTGTTATAACGCCTAAACAAAATCTCATGGGAACTTCAATTTTTGTGATATCAACTTTAAATTTGGAACACAACTTGGTTAGATATATAGCTTTCATTTTATAGTAAAAATATTTAGTAAAATATTTATATTAAATTTTTTTATTAATAAAGTATATTTTATTTACTGTAAGTTATAACTTTTTTATACTTTAATTTTTTTAAGTGCCTTCACTTCAGTAATAATCTGCTGATTGTTTTCTTTAAAACAAGACCAAACTTGTGTATATCCAAAGCATTCTTGAATTCAACCATTTAAGTTTGTATAGTGCATTTTAATGTCAATTATCAAAAAGGGGGGTGACAGGTAAAGGGTTTAAAAGCAAATGCCTTTGCTACAAAAAGAGTGTATAAACACAGTGTTTTAAATGTATATAAACATTTTGGGAATGACCACAGTGGATATTTTCCCATTAAGCTCAAATCTCAGGAGAGGATGTAATGAATAATCCGTTACGCCAATGGTTTCGATCTTTAAGATCTGGTGGTCTAAAACGTGAGTCGGTGATTCTCAGCTGTAGTAGAAGTGATGTTTGGAGGATTAGGTGTGTGTGGCTGGCGTAGCATATGCTAAAAATACTAGCAGTGTTTTACCAGAAGTTAGATGGAAACATCTTTGCTTTTCATTTGGGTGTGTTACAGTGTGAAGAAAGCATGAACTAAAGGCTGTTTGACATGTTTTGTCTTGCACAGCATGACGTTCCAGACTCGTCAGACACCTTACTTATTTAAAATGAAATTAAATCATAATGACCAGGATGACTTGACTGAAATAGTTGTTGGCTTTCAATGTTAAATGACATTCGCAATCTATTTACTGTCATACTGTATTTCAGTGAAGCAAAAGAAACAAATGTGGAGTGAAGTTTCGCTTTAACCATCAGGAATTTGAAACTTGAGAGATTTCAGCCTGATTTCGGTTCATCAATGCATGTTATTCATTCACAATAAGACCAGGGTCCTGTACCATGATGGTAGTTGAACAAACTCAGGGTTGCATGATTGGTTTCGAGTTGACAAAAACAAAACCAAACCAATCCAATCTGGCTTTGTTGGTACCTGATCACCAACTTTCTCTGTCAACTCTGACTTTCATCCTGAGTTTAGAATTTAGGTGTGACATCAGTCAGCGAACAGCCAATCACATGCTGAGAAACTCATTAAAAACTCACTTTCATGGTACCTAAAACCCAGGGTTGACGCAAACTAAACTGAAACATCACCTAAACTGGCTTCATGGTATAGACCCCTGGATTGTGCTTTATGAAAGTAAATGGTTTATTTAGAGTATCATGTTATTGACTTTACTTGATAACTATTAGGTCTAGTCTGTGTGAAGGTCAAATGATTTTGCTTTGCTTGCATAATTGCTGAATTGTTTTGATCTCTCATGTACTTCGTTCTAGCTGTACTTAGTTGAATTTAGCTCTAACTTGTTATGATTGATTATGGATATTTGGGTCAGTTCATTGGATTAACTTGACATGGCTAAAGTAATATTACAATCAATTAATCAGTTCGTCCAATTAACTCTTTTGATTATTAATTTATTCTGAGAAAAGTATCTACCATGGCCACAGAAGAATAATTATCAGGGCTCCAGACGAACTTTTTGACTTGGTTGCACTGGTGCGCCTGACTTTTTTATTTCGGTTTAACACCACAATTTCAAGGTCACCTTTTTATCATGCTACATATATTATATATATTATGTAAATGCTTTTAAAAAAGAATAAGATGTTGTTGTTTTTTTGAAGCACAATTATACTGTATATTACGGTGGCGTATTGCATTCACTTGAAGAAAAAAAATCTACTCTGTTTTTCTGAATTAACGAGTTAATTTTTCTTGAGAACATTTTTTTTCCTCAGTTTTTCTGAATTAACGAGTAAATTTTTCATGAGAAAAAATTAGTTTGCTCTGTTTTTCTGAATAAACGAGTTAATTTTTCATAAGAAATTTTTTTTTTGCTCTGTTTTTCTGAATTAACGACTTAATTTTTCATGAGAATTTTTTTTGCTCTGTTTTTCTGAATTAATGAGTTAATTTTTCATGAGAAAAAAAGTTTTTGCTCTGTTTTTCTGAATTAACGACTTAATTTTTCATTAGAAAAAAAGTTTTTGCTCTGTTTTTCTGAATTAACGACTTAATTTTTCAGTGAGAAAAAAGTTTTTGCTCTGTTTTTCTGAATTAACGACTTAATTTTTCATTAGAAAAAAAGTTTTTGCTCTGTTTTTCTGAATTAACGACTTAATTTTTCATGAGAAAAAAAGTTTTTGCTCTGTTTTTCTGAATTAATGACTTAATTTTTCATTAGAAAAAAAGTTTTTGCTCTGTTTTTCTGAATTAACGACTTAATTTTTCATGAGAAAAAAGTTTTTTGCTCTGTTTTTCTGAATTAACGACTTAATTTTTCATAAGAAAAATTTTTAATTCAGAAAAACAGAGCAAAAAAAATTTCCATGAAAAATTAACTCATTAATTCAGAAAAACAGAGGGAAAAAAATTTTCTCATGAAAAATTAACTTGTTAATTCAGAAAAACAGAGCAAAAAAAATTTTTCTCATGAAAAATTAACTCGTTAATTCAGAAAAACCAGCAAAAAGTTTTTTTCTTCAAGTTAATGCAATACGCCACCGTAGTATATAAAAATATAAATCTTTCAAAAAAAAAAAAAATTTAAAGTGCTGTTTTTACATTGTTCAAGTTCAGGGCAGGATTGTTACATTATAAATAGGGCAGGGCAACATTATAAATGTTGTTACTGATTCTCTGGTGTTCAGGTCGCAATTTATTTCGTATCATGCAGCACGGAACATTTACCATACGTGCAAGGAGAAGTTTGGGGAGAGTCAGCGGATGCGAATGAACGTTAGGTGCACTGGTGCGACCTAGGAAAAATTTTGGTCGCACCCTTACAAATTTTGGTCGCATTTCTGAGCCCTGATTATGTTTTGAGCATGTAGCAAGATCGTAAAAGAGACTTTGTTTGCAAGCAGTGAATCAGAACTAAATACATAAAGTGCCCAAGTTTTATTAACTAAATCATAAACATGACTAAACAAACATACATAAATACATGTGTAGGAAAAAGGTGTGAGAGATGGACTGATGTAACGATGGACAAGATCCATCTAACTATGAGAACAGCATTTCATTTTCACATTTCATTGAATTGAATACTTGTATTTGTAATTGGAACAATTCTTCAAGTTGTGGAAAGTTGTTGAGGGTTCTGGCAGTGGCACGTGGAAGTTGTTTGAAAGTTATCCTTCTCCATGAGCACATGGCTAGTTTGGGCCTGTTGAGGCCACGCAGAGCACCCAGGAAAAGTGGAAGAGTCGTTGTTGGTTAGCGTCCTTGTTCCAAAACTCCTGAGATTGTCCTTGGTTCTTTGTGAGAGAGTCTCTAAGGGTTGACTGGACCAATATGAAAGGTGAAATGTCAGAGTGGGAAGTAGGGGTGGTTAATCTGTCTGATTTTTCGAATTCGAATTACGATTATTGAAGTCCCGATTCGATTACAGTCGATTTTCGATTATTAACGATTCTCGATTAGCGATTATTGATTTTCCATTTACAACAGTAAACAAAAATACACTAGACCAACATATGATTATATTAGCAGCAGCATCATTTTGGTATTAATTGCACTTTTTATTTGTTTGATATTCAATGAAAATGTAATGATGGTTAGTGAAGACATGCAAACATGCTTGTTGTCTACTACTTAGGCAAGCCATTATCTTTAAATAATTTTTTGAACAATTGTGTTGCATTACAATGCAAAGGCACCTGGTTCTATTAATTGACAGCATTAAAAATGCATTTTGTGATTTCCTTCAATTGAAAATCTTTTAAGCAAGTTTGTGGGGCTTGAAGGGCACCCAATTCAGAGAATCACCCAGAAATTCAAAAGAACAGCATTTATCTGAAATAGAAAGCTTTTGTAACATTAAACAATACAGTTTAAAAGTTTGGCGTCGGTAAGAATTTTTCTTACATTTTTTGGGAGAAAGAAAAAAGAAATCTATACTTTTATTCATCAAGGATAAATTAAATTAAGTTGATCACAAGTTACAGTGAAGACATTTATAATGTTACAAATTCGATTATTTGAATCTTTTGTGTGTGTGACTATAAATACTTTCCTTTAAATGTACAAAGTAATGACCCATAAAGAATTAAAGTACAATATATTTTATTAGCATTCCAAAGAACCAACAGGAAAATAAACGTGTGCCTGAACTAGGAGCATAACTTTAACTTACTTGTAGTAAATTAATATTAATAACGACCGGTACAGCCGAGTGTTTTTCCTCCTCTGGCTGGAAACGTGTCATATGGCTTCTCATATTTGTCGTGTTTCCGTCAGCTTAGTTTTATTCTACAAAGCTTACAACTAGTGTGGCTCTTGCCCAGTTCCTTTCCCTCTTCAACTTCAGAAGCCAAAATATTTCCACACGTCAGCTTTTAACCTAACGAGGAGGGTGTTTGGATCTCGCAGCGCCATCGCATCTCTGTTATGTGCACGCGTCAGACGGTCCGGTCACTGCACTTCCGTCTTTCGCGTTCCGTCAATATTACGTTTTTATATATATATATATTTATTTTATTTTTTTTTTTTTGGAAAATCGATTTTGGGATATTTGTGAATCGATTCAGGATCGTACACGTGCGCATCGCGATGCATCGAGAATCAATTTTTTTCCCCACCCCTAGTGGGAGGGTTGCTCTAGTTAATTTACAAGTCTTTTTCCCAAGCGTTCAATTAATGCTCGGTTAGATATAACACATCCACACTGCATTCTAGAAGAAGGTGATGTACATTGAAGTTTGAGTCATTAAATGAGGATTAATTAGGTAGCAGACTTGATGCAGGCGAGGTTACATTGATCGTTAGTTGGTTGTATACCAAGGTACGTATACATAATAGTACACAAGACAGTAAACCATTTACATCGTTTCTTTCAGTTTTATGCATGTTCATTTATAGATCAGTTAGTTTATGATTAATGCAGGAAAGTCTGTATTAAATGTTGTTTCTGTCTTCCCATTGTCTCTTTGTTGCGCATGTAAAACCTCATCAGCCTCGTAACATGACACCTCTATCAGAATCCAGAGTTTCAAGAAGATTGGAGAAACAAAATGTTCGCACCAAACATGCAAACTTTTTTTGTTTTTTTGTCCAAAAATTTTTTTCTCCAATCTCTTGAAACTCTGATTCTGATTGAGGGACATGGGACTAAGACCTGAGTGCAAAAATGGAGGCTCTAGACCCTTCCAGAGCTGAGATATTTATGAGATATTTATGACTTACTGAGATATTGAGCCATTAAAAATATCTCAATATCTCAGCTCTGGAAGGGTCTAGAGCCTCCATTTTTGCACTCAGGTCTAAGTCCCATGGCCCTCTATCAGAATCCAGAGTTTCAAGAAGATTGGAGAAAAAAAATTTTCGCACCAAAAAAAAAAAAACGACAGTGGTACCCCTTATGTTTTTTTTTTTTTGTCTGAAATTTTTTTTCTTCAATCTTCTAGAAACTCTGGATTCTGATTGAGGACATGGAACTAAGACCTGAGTGCAAAAATGGAGGCTCTAGACCCTTCCAGAGCTGAGATATTGAGATTTTTATGAGATATTTATGACTTACTGAGATATTGAGCCATTCAAAATATCTCAATATCTCAGCTCTGGAAGGGTCTAGAGCCTCAATTTTTGCACTCAGGTCTAAGTCCCATGGCCCTCTATCAGAATCCAGAGTTTCAAGAAGATTGGAGAAAAAAAAATTTTCGCACCAAAAAAAAAAAACGACAGTGGTACCCCTTATGTTTTGTTTTTTTTTGTCAGAAAATTTTTTTTCTCCAATCTTCTTGAAACTCTGGATTCTGATTGAGGGACATGGGACTAAGACCTGAGTGCAAAAATGGAGGCTCTAGACCCTTCCAGAGCTGAGATATTGAGATATTTATGAGATATTTATGACTTACTGAGATATTGAGCCATTAAAAATATCTCAATATCTCAGCTCTGGAAGGGTCTAGAGCCTCCATTTTTGCACTCAGGTCTAAGTCCCATGGCCCTCTATCAGAATCCAGAGTTTCAAGAAGATTGGAGAAAACAATTTTCGCACCAAAAAAAAACAGACAGTGGTACCCCTTATGTTTTTTTTTTTTGTCAGAAATTTTTTTCTCCAATCTTCTTGAAACTCTTGGATTCTGATTGAGGGACATGGGACTAAGACCTGAGTGCAAAAATGGAGGCTCTAGACCCTTCCAGAGCTGAGATATTGAGATATTTATGAGATATTTATGACTTACTGAGATATTGAGCCATTAAAAATATCTCAATATCTCAGCTCTGGAAGGGTCTAGAGCCTCCATTTTTGCACTCAGGTCTAAGTCCCATGGCCCTCTATCAGAATCCAGAGTTTCAAGAAGATTGGAGAAAAAAATTTTGACACCGAAAAAAAAAACGACAGTGGTACCCCTTATGTTTTTTTTTTTGGGTCGGAAATTTTTTCTCAATTTTCTTGAAACTCTGGATTCTGATAGAGGGCCATGGGACTTAGACCTGAGTGCAAAAATGGAGGCTCTAGACCCTTCCAGAGCTGAGATATTGAGATATTTACGTAGCATTTATGCCATTGTACATATCTCAGATATCTCAGCTCTGTATGCCATTATAAATATCTAAATATCTAGCTCTGGAAGGGTCTGAGGCCTCCATTTTTGCACTCAGATCTAAGTCACATGGCCCTCTATCAGAATCCAGAGTTTCAAGAAAATCAAAATTTTGACCCGAAAAAAAAACGTAAGGGGTACCACTGTCGTTTTTTTTCGAGGTCAGAAATTTTTATTTTCTTGAAACTCTGGATTCTGATAGAGGGCCATGTGACTTAGATCTGAGTGCAAAATGGAGGCTCTAGACCCTTCCAGAGCTGAGATATTGAGATCTCACGTAGCATTTATGCCATTGTAAATATCTCAATATCTCAGCTCTGTATGCCATTATAAATATCTAAATATCTCAGCTCTGGAAGGGTCTAGAGCCTCCATTTTTGCACTCAGATCTAAGTCCCATGGCCCTCTATCAGAATCCAGAGTTTCAAGAAAATCAAAATTTTGACCCGGAAAAAAAAACGACAGTGGTACCCCTTGCGTTTTTTTTTGGGGTCAAAATTTTGATTTTCTTGAAACTCTGGATTCTGATAGAGGGCCATGTGACTTAGATCTGAGTGCAAAAATGGAGGCTCTAGACCCTTCCAGAGCTGAGATATTGAGATTTCACGTAGCATTTATGCCATTGTAAATATCTCAATATCTCAGCTCTGTATGCCATTATAAATATCTAAATATCTCAGCTCTGGAAGGGTCTAGAGCCTCCATTTTTGCACTCAGATCTAAGTCCCATGGCCCTCTATCAGAATCCAGAGTTTCAAGAAAATCAAAATTTTGACCCGAAAAAAAAACGACAGTGGTACCCCTTCGATTTTTTTTCGGGTCAAAATTTTGATTTCTTGAAACTCTGGATTCTGATAGAGGGCCATGGGACTTAGATCTGAGTGCAAAAATGGAGGCTCTAGACCCTTCCAGAGCTGAGATATTGAGATTTCACGTAGCATTTATGCCATTGTAAATATCTCAATATCTCAGCTCTGTATGCCATTATAAATATCTAAATATCTCAGCTCTGGAAGGGTCTAGAGCCTCCATTTTTGCACTCAGATCTAAGTCCCATGGCCCTCTATCAGAATCCAGAGTTTCAAGAAAATCAAAATTTTGACCCGAAAAAAAAAACGTACAGGGGTACCACTTCGATTTTTTTCGGGGTGAGAATTTTGATTTCTTGAAACTCTGGATTCTGATAGAGGGCCATGTGACTTAGATCTGAGTGCAAAAATGGAGGCTCTAGACCCTTCCAGAGCTGAGATATTGAGATTTCACGTAGCATTTATGCCATTGTAAATATCTCAATATCTCAGCTATATGCCATTATAAATATCTAAATATCTCAGCTCTGGAAGGGTCTAGAGCCTCCATTTTTGCACTCAGATCTAAGTCCCATGGCCCTCTATCAGAATCCAGAGTTTCAAGAAAATCAAAATTTTGACCCGAAAAAAAAAACGACAGTGGTACCCCTTCGTTTTTTTTTCGGGTCAAAATTTTGATTTTCTTGAAACTCTGGATTCTGATAGAGGGCCATGGGACTTAGATCTGAGTGCAAAAATGGAGGCTCTAGACCCTTCCAGAGCTGAGATATTGAGATCTCACGTAGCATTTATGCCATTGTAAATATCTCAATATCTCAGCTCTGTATGCCATTATAAATATCTAAATATCTCAGCTCTGGAAGGGTCTAGAGCCTCCATTTTTGCACTCAGATCTAAGTCCCATGGCCCTCTATCAGAATCCCAGAGTTTCAAGAAAATCGAAATTTTGACCCGAAAAAAAACGACAGTGGTACCCCTTACGATTTTTTTCGAGGTCGAAATTTTGATTTTCTTGAAACTCTGGATTCTGATAGAGGGCCATGGGACTTAGATCTGAGTGCAAAAATGGAGGCTCTAGACCCTTCCAGAGCTGAGATATTGAGATTTCACGTAGCATTTATGCCATTGTAAATATCTCAATATCTCAGCTCTGTATGCCATTATAAATATCTAAATATCTCAGCTCTGGAAAGGGTCTAGAGCCTCCATTTTTGCACTCAGATCTAAGTCCCATGGCCCTCTATCAGAATCCAGAGTTTCAAGAAAATCAAAATTTTGACCCGAAAAGATCGTAACGAGTGCGTCCCCTTTATTTTCGAGGTCAAAATTTTTGATTTTCTTGAAACTCTGGATTCTGATGAGGGCCATGGGACTTAGATCTGAGTGCAAAATGGAGGCTACAGACCCTTCCAGAGCTGAGAATATTTAGATATTTATAATGGCATACAGACTGAGATATTGAGATGTTTACAATGACATAAATGTTACAGTGAAATCTCAATATCTAGCTCTGGAAGGATCTAGAGCATTTATGCCATTGTAAATATCTCAATATCTCAGCTCTGTATTGCCAGTTTTGCTTCAATACTGTCTAAATACGTCAGGCTCTGGAAGGGTCTCGAGCTCTCCATTCCATGCACTCAGATCTAAAGTCCCATGGCCCTCTATCAGAATCCCAGAGTTTCAAGAAAATCAAAACTCCGGCTACAAAAAGCCCAGAGGGGTAACCGCTGTCGTTTTTTCGAGGTCGGAGTTTTGATTTTCTTGAAACTCTGGATTCTGATAGAGGGCCATGGGACTTTGATCTGAGTGCAAAATGGAGGCTCTAGACCTCTTGCAGAGCTCAGAATTGTTGAGATCATCACTGGCATACAGAGAGCTGAGATATTGTGATGTTTACAATGGCATAAATGCTCCATGAGATCTCAATATCTCAGCTCTGGAAGGGTCTAGAGCATTTATGCCATTGTAAATATCTCAATATCTCAGCTCTGTATGCCATTATAAATATCTCAATATTCAGCTCTGGAAGGGTCTAGAGCCTCCATTTTGCACTTAGATCTAAGTCCCATGGCCCTCTATCAGAATCCAGAGTTTCAAGAAAATCAAAACTCAGTATCTTGAAAAAAACATACAGTGGTACCCCTTCGTTTTTTGGGTCAAAATTTTGAATTTTCTTGAAACTCTGGGATTCTGATAGAGGGCCATGGGACTTAGAATCTGAGTGCAAAAATGGAGGCTCTAGACCCTTCAGAGCTGAGATATTGAATATTCACGTAGCATTTATTGCCATTGTGAATATCTCAATATCTCAGCTCTGTATGCCATTATAAAT